>CAUDMG010000658.1:3127500-3132500 GCA_958450375.1 Homarus gammarus | reverse complement strand
AAGTGTGAAAACAAGTGTTGGGTGTAGGGAGGGAGAGAGGGAGGGAGGGGGTAGGAAGGGAGGGAAAGGGGGGGTAGGAAAGAATGAAGAGGACAGGAAGGGAGGAAGAAGGCAGGAAGGGAGGGGAAGAAACAAAGGAGGGAGAAAGGAGGGGCAAGAAAGAAGGGACGGAGGGGAAAGGGGGGGGGGGGTAAGGAGAAACGAAGGAAGGGAGGAAAGGAGTAAGGGAGGTAGAGAGTGAGAGAGAGGAAGGAAAGAAGAGGGGAAAGGGAAGAGGGGGAGGGGGAAGAAGGGAGAAGGAAAGGAAAGAAGCGAATGATGAAAGGAAGAAGAAAGAAGAAAGAGGGAGGGTAAGCAAAGCAAGAAAAGAGAGAGAGAAGGGAGAGGGACGGAAGGGGAAGGGAATAAGAAGAAACATAAGGACTGAGAGGGTGTAAAAATAGGCTTTGGAGGAAGAGGGAGGGGAGAAGGGAGGAAGAGAAAGGAATAAAGAATGGGAAGAGAATGAGTTAAAGGAGAGAGAAGAGAAGAGAAGAGAAGAGAAGAGAAGAGAAAGTTAACATCCAGATAAAAAAAGAATAAGAAATAAATAAAAGTTAAAAAATAAATAAAATAAAAAGTAATAAAAAAATAAAAAAAAGTAAGAATGAAACAAGAAAATAATCAAATAAAAGTGAGAAAGATAAGATAAACACTAATAATAATGGAAAACGAAGGAACAGACGAAAAATAAAAAAAAACAAAAATTATCATCTACTTCCATAACCATCGAACAGGAAATAAAAACAAACAAAAACAAATTAACAACATAAATATAAACAAATACAAAGAAAACAAGAAGGATTTTTTTTTTTATAGGAAATATTATAAGTAGAAGGATTTTGTGGGGTAGGATTACTGAAGAAGGCTGGGATAGGCTGGGGAAGGTTGAGGTAGGTTACGGAAGGCTGGGATAGGCTGGGGAAGGTTGAGGTAGGTTACGGAAGGCTGGGATAGGCTGGGGAAGGTTGAGGTAGGTTACGGAAGGCTGGGATAGGCTGGGGAAGGTTGAGGTAGGTTACGGAAGGCTGGGATAGGCTGGGGAAGGTTGAGGTAGGTTACGGAAGGCTGGGATAGGCTGGGGAAGGTTGAGGTAAGTTACGGAAGGCTGGGATAGGCTGGGGTAGCTTAGGGTTAGGGTAGGTTGGGGTTAAGGCACTTTAGGTAGGCTGAGGTAGGCTGTACAGAAGATGGAGCAGGCAAGGGAAGACTATAGAGTAGATGAGGGAAGGCTGGGATAGGTTGGGGAAGGCTGATGGTAGGTTAGAGAAGGCTAGGGCGTGCTGGGTTAGGTTCGGGTGTGGTGTGGTCGTGCAGAACAGGCTGGGGGTAGGCTAGGGCAGGCTGGGGTGCGGTGTGGTCATACAGAACAGGCTGGGGCAGGCTAGGGCAGGCTGGGTTGCGGTGTGGTCGTACAGAACAGGCTATACTCCTCCATTTGGGACAGTCACCACCTGAATACCAGAGAGACCCAACCAGAGCTATTATACCTTTGGGGGAGAGGGGAGAGAGTTGGGGAGAGGGGAGAGGGTAAGGGAGAGGGGAGAGAGGGAAGAAAGTGTATGGACAGAAGAGTAAAAGGGAGAGGGTGAGAGAGGGGAAGAGGAAGGGGAAATGGGGCATGGGTGATGAAAAAGGTAGAGAGGGGAGGGTGGAAAGGGTAAGGAAAAGGAGAGAGGGTGAAATGGGTGGAAGAGGGAGGGGAGAGAGAGGGGAAGGGAGGAGATTGGCGGTGAATAGGAAAGGGCAGGGAGAGGAGAGAGGGAGCAAGAGTGTAGGGAGAGAGACTCAAGGTAAGGGAGAGAAGGTAAGGAGTAAATGAAGGAGGGGAAAGGAGGAATAGGAGGAAGGGAAGAGGGAGAGGCGAGGGACTGCGGAGAGAGGTAAGGTAAGGTAAGGTAAGGTAAGGTAAGGTAAGGTAAGGTAAGGTAAGGTAAGGTGAGGTAAGGTAAGGTAAGGTAAGGTAAGGTAAGGTAAGGTAAGGTAAGGTAAAATAAAAGGATAATAATAATAATAATAATAATAATAATAATAATAATAATAATAATAATAATAATAATAACAATAATAATAATAATAATAATAATAATAATAATAATAATAATAATAATAATAATAATAACAATAATAATAATAATAATAACAATAATAATAATAATAATAATAATAATAATAATAATAATAATAATAATAACAATAACAATAATAATAATAATAATAACAAAAATTGCACTCAAACCATAGGAGAATAAATTAGACAATTAGTTAAATTAGAGAAATATTTTAGATCTAAAAAAATCCCCAGCTTAACTTAGACCATTATAGATAGCATTATATAGTAGTTATTAATTAATTAAATACATACACAGACCTACACTCCTACAGGCCCATAAAAATCACAAGGCCACGTAGGTATAAACATGAAATACACGATAATAACAACGACGAAAGAGAGAGAGAGAGAGAGAGAGAGAGAGAGAGAGAGAGAGAGAGAGAGAGAGAGAGAGAGAGAGAGAGAGAGAGAGACAGAAACATTGGAACAAAACCGTAAATTGGGGGGATGAGGTGATAAATTAAAGGGGATAGGAAAACGCTTAATAAATATGGTAATTGGAGAAATAACAGATACGTGTAATAAATACTCGACGAATGCTGGAACTAGGAGAAAGAGAAGGAGGAGGAGGAGGAGGAGGAGGAGGAGGAGAAGGAGGGGATAGAGAAAGAGAAACAAGTAAAAGTGGTGGAGAAGAGAGAGAGAGAGAGAGAGAGAGAGAGAGAGAGAGAGAGAGAGAGAGAGAGAAAGAGAGAGGAATATGTAACAGAAAAAGAACAACAAGAAGAATAAGAACGAGAAGAAAACACCGAAAAATAATTGAAGTGGAATAGATAAACAACGAAACAACAACAAAAAACACGACAATAAACTAAGATAAAAAGAGTAAATAAAAAGAGTAATAACAGAACGATGAAATAAAGACACAGTGAAAATTAAATAAAAGAGAGAGAGAGAGAAACCAGAGGATAATAAAAGTAAAATAAAAAGAAAGTAAAAGAAAACAATAAAGAGAAACAGAAACAGAATAATAAAAAAAAAAAAAAAATAAATAAATAAAAAAAAACAATCATTATTTTTACAAGATTAAAATTCATCGTAAAAAAAAAAAAAGATGAAAATATAAGAAATAAGATAAAAAAAAAATAATATTACGAAGAGAGGAAGTGGAAGGGAAGAGAAGAGAAATGTGACAAATGGTGAAGACTATGTGTGTGTATGTGTGTGTGTCTGTATGTGTGTGTGTGTGTGTATGTGTGTGTGTGAAGGGAGAGGAAAACTCACAACAAAAGGTAAACATTTCTTCTCGGGAACGGAGTGAAGAAGACTGATGATGGTACGGTAGCTGTTGCAGGCAGAGTCTGTGGAGAGAGGCTGAGAGAGTCACACATTCATACGTTCATAGTCACACATTCATACGTTCATAGTCACACATTCATACGTTCATAGTCACACATTCATACGTTCATAGTCACACATTCATACGTTAATAGTCATACATTCATACGTTCATAGTCACACATTCATACGTTCATAGTCATGCATCCATACGTTCATAGTCATGCATCCATACGTTCATAGTCATACATTCATACGTTCATAGTCATACATTCATACGTTCATAAAGTCAAACATTCATACGTTCATACATTCATACGTTCAAACAGGCATACATTCATACGTTCATAGAGTCATACATTCATACGTTCATAGAGTCATACATTCAGACAGTCATGCATTCATATAGACGATCAAACATTCAGACATTCAGAGCCATGCAAACATATATATTCATAGTTATACATTCACACACTCACACATTCATTTACTCACACACTCACACATTCATTTACTCACACACTCACACATTCATTTACTCACACACTCACACATTCATTTACTCACACACTCACACATTCATTTACTCACACACTCACACATTCATTTACTCACACACTCACACATTCATTTACTCACACACTCACACATTCATTTATTCATACAATTTTTTTTTATATACAACGAAGAAGACAATACCGTCTCTCTCTCTCTCTCTCTCTCTCTCTCTCTCTCTCTCTCTCTCTCTCTCTCTCTCTCTCTCTCTCTCTCTCTCTCTCGCCAGAAAGAAACATGTGGGACAATAACAACAATACTGATGTGGGTAAGGAGAGAGTGGGTGACCCCTCTTAGTGGTTAGGGAGGTAATTAGGGGGTTTGGGGTGGTAATTAGGGGGTTTGGGTGGTAATTAGGGGGTTTGGGTGGTAATTAGGGGGGTTGGAGAGGTAATTAGGGGGGGTTGGGTGGTAATTAGGGGGTTGGGGTGGTAACTGTGGTGATAGGGGAGATAAGTGGGGAGGTAACTGGGGTAATTGGGGAGGTAATTGGGGGTGATTGGGGAGGTAACAGGAACAAATAAATAGGGAGATAATTGGTTAGGTAACTGGGGAGATAACTGAGGTGACTGTGGGTGCAACTGAGATACCTGGGGAGGCAACTGGAATAACGGGGAGATAATTACGAACAAGAACAAGAAAAAGAAAATGAAGAACAAGAACAAAAACAAAAAACAAGAATAACAAGAACAAAAACAAAAAAGAAGAACAAGAACAAAAAACAAGAATAACAAGAACAAAAACAAAAAAACAAGAATAACAAGAACAAAAACAAAAAACAAGAATAACAAAAACAAGAAGAACAAAAAAGAATAACATTAACAAAAAATTAACAAATTACAAAAAAATAAAAAATAAAAATAGCAAAAAGACAATAATAATAACGAAACAAATACAATATCCTCTACAGTTACATATGATAAACACACACACACACACACAAGAACACACACACACACACACACAAGAACACACACACACACACACACACACACACACACACACACACACACAC
>CAUDMG010000658.1:3105000-3117500 GCA_958450375.1 Homarus gammarus | reverse complement strand
TAATAATAATAATAACAATAATAATAATAATAATAATAATAATAATAATAATAATAATAATAATAATAATAACAATAATAATAATAATAATAATAATAATAATAATAACAATAATAATAATAATAATAATAATAATAATAATAATAATAATAACAATAATAATAACAATAATAATAATAATAATAATAATAACAATAATAATAACAATAATAATAATAATAATAATAACAGTAATAATAATAATAAAATAATAATAATAATAATAATAATAATAATAATAATAATAATAATAATAATAATAACAATAATAATAATAATAATAATAACAATAATAATAATAATAAAATAATAATAATAATAATAATAATAATAATAATAATAATAATAATAATAATAACAATAATAATAATAATAATAATAATAATAATAATAATAATAATAATAATAATAATAATAATAATAATAATAATAATAATAATAAAATAATAATAATAATAATAATGTCGTGGTTAATGTTGTTGTGATGGTTGTTGTTGTAGTTGTAGTGACGTAATGATGGTAGTTGTTGTTGTAACGATGGGCAGTGTGTAACGATGGTTATTTTGTAGTAGTAACAGTTCCCTCAGGATACACTGATGTAATATAATTCAGTTTGACGGAATTTTGTTCATTTTATCATTACCAGAATAGAGTTGTGTCCGGTGGGAGGCTTATATGACCAACTTTTGTCCGGTGGGAGGCTCATATGACCAACTTTTGTCCGGTGGGAGGCTTATATGACCAACTTTTGTCCGGTGGGAGGCTCATATGACCAACTTTTGTCCGGTGGGAGACTTATATGACCAACTTTTGTCCGGTGGGAGGCTTATATGACCAACTTTTGTCCGGTGGGAGGCTTATATGACCAACTTTTGTCCGGTGGGAGGCTTATATGACCAACTTTTGTCCGGTGGGAGGCTCATATGACCAACTTTTGTCCGGTGGGAGGCTTATATGACCAACTTTTGTCCGGTGGGAGGCTTATATGACCAACTTTTGTCCGGTGGGAGGCTTATATGACCAACTTTTGTCCGGTGGGAGGCTCATATGACCAACTTTTGTCCGGTGGGAGACATATATGACCAACTTTTGTCCGGTGGGAGGCTTATATGACCAACTTTTGTCCGGTGGGGAGGGTATGATGACAAACTTTGTCCGTTGGGAGTCTTATATGACCAACTTTTGTCCGGTGGGAGGTTATATACCAATTTGTCGGTGGGAGGGCTTATATGACCAACTTTTGTCGGGGGCTTATATGACCAACTTTTGTCGGTGGGAGGCTTATATGACCAACTTTGTCCGTGGGAGACTATATGACCAATTGTCCGGTGGGAGGCTTATATGACCAAACCTTTTGTCCGGTGGGAGGCTATATGACCAACTTTTGTCCGGTGGGGGCTCATATGACCAACTTTTGTCCGGTGGGAGACTTATATGACCAACTTTTGTCCGGTGGGAGGCTTATATGACCAACTTTTGTCCGGTGGGAGGCTTATATGACCAACTTTTGTCCGGTGGGTAATTGTTCCTCCGCCACAAAAACCGAAAATTAAAATAATAAATAAATACTGAATACAAACATTTATTAAATTAACAAAAAAAAAAATATGGCGTCTCTTACCTCGTTCAAGTGTGTGGTGTCGTCACTATATTTGCTTCACTACACTCACTATCAAAATAAACATTAACCCGCGACGTACGGGACATTTACGGGGACACTTATCACTAGATGTGGTCAAATACTACGCGACACTACGCTGATAATTAACGTAATATTAAAAGATAACATGAAGTGATGTCCTTCTTCTTCGACATCTTGTGAAATATGGCGATAAATGGATGGAAAGTCGACTTGATAATAACTCCCCCTTTAAAGAAAAAGTTAAATACCTTCTATTCATCTCTTACGAACGGGATATATTGTTTTTAATTTTATTTTCTTCATTTTCAGAATTAGAAATTACTATATCTTTAACTGTAATTGTAATGTACTGTAGAGAATATAGAAACACGTCATAGCATAAACATTCAAATTTAAATATATATAAAACACTTATTAATTTCTTCCTACACATTTATATTAATCCTTTTATTTATTTTATTTACATATTTCATATATTTAGACGTGAAAATATTACCCTATATGTTTATCCGTGTCATTTGTGTTTTATTTAACGATTTAGAGGGATTTAAATAATTCTCTTTTCGTCATGGAACCTCGACTTGTGAGGCGAGTGTCAACATCACCTGGCCTCCTTGGTTGACCTCGCTCTAGTTATCGTTTTATTGACTTGTGTGACAATATTAATCACTTTACCTGCATATCTACGCATACCTGGACTTGTACCTTGGTTGACCTCGCTCTAGTTATCGTTTTATTGACTTGTGTGACAATATTAATCACTTTACCTGCATATCTACGCATACCTGGACTTGTACCTTGATTGACCTCGCTCTAGTTATCGTTTTATTGACTTGTGTGACAATATTAATCACTTTACCTGCATATCTACGCATACCTGGACTTGTACCTTGGTTGACCTCGCTCTAGTTATCGTTTTATTGACTTGTGTGACAATATTAATCACTTTACCTGCATATCTACGCATACCTGGACTTGTACCTGGTTGACCTCGCTCTAGTTATCGTTTTATTGACTTGTGTGACAATATTAATCACTTTACCTGCATATCTACGCATACCTGGACTTGTACCTTGGTTGACCTCGCTCTAGTTATCGTTTTATTGACTTGTGTGACAATATTAATCACTTTACCTGCATATCTACGCATACCTGGACTTGTACCTTGGTTGACCTCGCTCTATTTATCGTTTTATTGACTTGTGTGACAATATTAATCACTTTACCTGCATATCTACGCATACCTGGACTTATACCTGGGTCGACCTCGCTCTAGTTATCGTTTTATTGACTTGTGTGACAATATTAATCACTTTACCTGCATATCTACGCATACCTGGACTTGTACCTTGGTCGACCTCGCTCTAGTTATCGTTTTATTGACTTGTGTGACAATATTAATCACTTTACCTGCATATCTACGCATACCTGGACTTGTACCTTGGTCGACCTCGCTCTAGTTATCGTTTTATTGACTTGTGTGACAATATTAATCACTTTACCTGCATATCTACGCATACCTGGACTTGTACCTTGGTCGACCTCGCTCTAGTTATCGTTTTATTGACTTGTGTGACAATATTAATCACTTTACCTGCATATCTACGCATACCTGGACTTGTACCTTGGTTGACCTCGCTCTAGTTATCGTTTTATTGACTTGTGTGACAATATTAATCACTTTACCTGCATATCTACGCATACCTGGACTTATACCTGGACCCACAGCTTCATCTGTAACCTGTAAATATACCTATTACTTTAATCAGTAATGCTATTCCCTAATTAAATATAACATAACGTAAAATTCGACCTTAGACGTCCGTAAGAGAGTTAATTAATAATCTATATACATCTTACATTACCTGACTTATTTTAATATGTACATAATTACAGATACCATTTTTTTATTTATATGTAAACTGAAAATATTAAATAGAAAATAAATGCAAAATAAGGTTGTAGGTTACGAGGTTAATGGTTCCCGGTGTTAATGGTCCCCGGTGTTAATGGTCCCCGGTGTTAATGGTCCCCGGTGTTAATGGTCCCCGGTGCTAATGGTCCCCGGTGTTAATGGTCCCCAGTGTTAATGGTCCCCGGTATTAATGGTCCCCGGTGTTAATGGTCCCCGGTGTTAATGGTCCCCAGTGTTAATGGTCCCCGGTGTTAATGGTCCACGGTGTTAATGGTCCCCGGTGTTAATGGTCCCCGGTGTTAATGGTCCCCGATGTTAATGGTCCCCAGTGTTAATGGTCCCCAGTGTTAATGGTCCCCAGTATTAATGGTCCCCAGTGTTAATGGTCCCCAATATTAATGGTCCCAGTGTTAATGGTCCCTAGTGTTAATGGTCCGCAGTATTAATGGTCCCCAGTATTAATGGTCCCCAGTGTTAATGGTCCCCAGTGTTAATTGTCCCCAGTATTAATGGTCCCCAGTATTTATGGTCCCCAGTGTTAATGGTCCCCAGTGTTAATGGTCCCCAGTGTTAATGGTCCCCAGTATTAATGGTCCCCAGTATTAATGGTCCCCAGTGTTAATGGTCCCCAGTATTAATGGTCCCCAGTGTTAATGGTCCCCAGTATTAATTGTCCCAGTGTTAATGGTCCCTAGTGTTAATGGTCCGCAGTATTAATGGTCCCCAGTATTAATGGTCCCCAGTGTTAATGGTCCCCAGTGTTAATTGTCCCCAGTATTAATGGTCCCCAGTATTAATGGTCCCCAGTGTTAATGGACCCCAGTATTAATGGTCCCCAGTGTTAAGGGTCCCCAGTGTTAATGGTCCTCAGTGTTAATGGTCCCCAGTATTAATGGTCCCCAGTGTTAATGGTCCCCGGTGTTAATGGTCCCCAGTATTAATGGTCCCCAGTATCAATGGTCCCCAGTGTTAATGGTCCCCAGTATTAATGGTCCCCAGTATTAATGGTCCCCAGTATTAATGGACCCCAGTATTTATGGTCCCCAGTGTTAATGGTCCCCAGTGTTAATGGACCCCAGTATTAATGGTCCCCAGTGTTAATGGTCCCCAGTATTAATGGTCCCCAGTATCAATGGTCCCCAGTGTTAATGGTCCCCAGTATTAATGGTCCCCAATATTAATGGTCCCCAGTGTTAATGGACCCCAGTATTAATGGTCCCCAGTATCAATGGTCCCCAGTATTAATGGTCCCCAGTGTTAATGGACCCCAGTATTAATGGTCCCCAGTATCAATGGTCCCCAGTATTAATGGTCCCCAGTATCAATGGTCCCCAGTATTAATGGTCCCCAGTATTAATGGACCCCAGTATCAATGGTCCCCAGTGTTAATGGTCTTCAGTATTAATGGTCCCCAGTATTAATGGTCCCCAGTATTAATGGACCCCAGTATTAATGGTCCCCAGTGTTAATGGTCCCCAGTATTAATGGTCCCCAGTATCAATGGTCCCCAGTATTAATGGTCCCCAGTGTTAATGGACCCCAGTATTAATGGTCCCCAGTATCAATGGTCCCCAGTATTAATGGTCCCCAGTATCAATGGACCCCTGTGTTAATGGTCCCCAGTATCAATGGTCCCCAGTATTAATGGTCCCCAGTATCAACGGACCCCAGTATTAATGGTCCCCAGAATTAATGGACCCCAGTATTAATGGTCCCCAGTATCAATGGACCCCTGTGTTAATGGTCCCCAGTATCAATGGTCCCCAGTATTAATGGTCCCCAGTGTTAATGGTCCCCAGTGTTAATGGTCCCCAGTGTTAATGGTCCCCAGTATCAATGGTCCCCAGTATCAATGGTCCCCAGTATCAATGGACCCCAGTATTAATGGTCCCCAGTATCAATGGTCCCCAGTATTAATGGTCCCCAATGTTAATGGTCCCCAGTGTTAATGGTCCCCAGTATTAATGGTCCCCAGTATTAATGGACCCCAGTATTAATGGACCCCAGTATTAATGGTCCCCAGTATTAATGGTCCCCAGTATTAATGGTCCCCAGTATTACTCAGCTCCATCCTAATTGGCCCATTAGGACGGAACAAAAATAATAGGCACAAAATTATCGAGTACCACATTAATGGACACACACACACACACACACACACACACACACACACACACACACACACACACACACACCTGTAATTAAGTATTTTAAATCAGTATTTCACCTAAATCACCTTTTAACTATACGTGATCTCCTCATTACAGGTATATAAAAAGAGTTAGAAGTTTGTACTAATAATAATATTCTGTTGTTTTGTTTGGTAATACTGGAGGGAATTATTGTGTAGTGGAAGAGAACAATGGACAGATTACTTCAACTTAGGTAAGGGAGAGAGAATTATATTTTGTATTTGATTGTGAAAGTTGGTGAAAAAGAAATTATTTTTAAGTGTGGTGGTCGGTGGTGAGAGAGAGAGAGGGGGGGGGGGTAGAGAGAGAGATAGAGAGAGAGAGAGAGACCCACCCACCCACCTACCCACCACCTGACCCCCCCTACAAGCACCTCCTCCTACACCTGATCACACCTGGTCACCACCTCACCTTCAGAACACCTTTCTCATATCTCTCTAATAATACTTCTCTTAATTAAACTCAATTACTCCACCATCAGTTATTAGTCTTCGCCTCGGTTGAGTAGTGAAGGTATATAGAGATCTTGGTAAAACAGACAAACAGATGATATAAACAGATTGGGAACTAGTTAACAAAAATTCCACTTTCATTTGAATTTCTCTTCTTACTCTTTCCTCTCTCTCCTTCCTCCTCTCTCTCTCCTCTCTCTTATCTCCTCTCTTCTCTTGCCTCCTTCCTCCCTCCTCTTCTTCTCGGGGCAGTAAAGAACAAACTGTGTGTTTCTTGTGGAATAAATCTTGGTGACAGAAGTAATTTAGTAAACAATACAGCCAGGTGTGTGAGCCGGTACACCTGCTGAGGGAGGGAGGGTTTGTTTGTGTGTGTATGAGTGTGTGTGTGTGTGTGAATCTCTTGTGTCTGTCTGTTTTGTCTGTCTGTCTCTCTGTCTGTCATCGCCTCCTTTCCTTCCACTCCTCCTCTTCCTATCACCACCTACCCCTTTCCCTCACCATTCCCTTCCCCCCCTTTCTCTCACCCATTTTCTTACTCCTCTTCCTCTTAATACATCTCACCCCTCCTGCCCTTCCCTTCCACTTCCCTCTCTCCCTCCCCCTGCCCCCCCTCCCCCTCATCCCCTCCCATCATCCCCTCCCATCACCCATAATCCCTCTCCCCCACCCCTCCCCTCCCCTCCCCTAACATGGTGGGGTAAAAACTATAATCCCAGGACGGACTATTGTTACTCTCCTCGACCAAGATGGAAAAAAAAAACATAACTTTTTTTTTCCATTATTTTTTTTTCTATATTTTCTTTTTTGTGGTTTGTTGGTGTGTTGACTTTCACTCTACCTGTACCTATAACTACCTATATACCTGTATTTGTACCTATAACTACCTATATACCTGTATTTGTACCTATAACTACCTATATACCTGTATTTGTACCTATAACTACCTATATACCTGTATTTGTACCTATAACTACCTATATACCTATATTTGTACCTATAACTGTAAAATTACCTGTACTTAAACCTAAATAGTAATTAAATATTCAAATAATAACAATTACAAAATAAACATCACTGATTTTTTTTTTAGGCAACTGTTCGATATAATATAATTTAATTAATTATAAACACAACTAACAAAACATTATATCCCCTGAGTCTTATAAATAAACATTACAAAGTTAAATTTTTAAGACAATAAGTTTATAGATTAACTGTGAAACACTTTGTATATGTTAATTAAATATTTGTTGCAGAGTTGATATTGCAAAAAAGAAGGAAACTCTATTTAATTTATTTAATTCATGAATATTGTAGATAGGATTAAATTATATATAGTGTGTGGGGGTGGGGGTGGGGGGGGTTAAGAGAGTAGACAGGTGGGGCAGACAGATAGACAGACAGAGAGACAGAGAGAGAAGGAGTGAATGAGAGAGAGAGACAGAAAGGGAGAGAATGAGAAACAGACAGACAGACAAACAGACAGACAAACAGACAGACAGACAGACAGACAAACAGACAGACAGACAGACAAACAGACAGACAGACTAACAAACGGTAACGGAGGAAGATGAAAAAAATGATAGAGAGAGAGAGAATATAGTACAGGGAGGTAGAGATACAGAAAGAAAGGGGGGAAGGGAGAGGAAGGAAGGAGAGGAGAGAGAGAGAGAGAGAGAGAGAGAGAGAGAGAGAGAGAGAGAGAGAGAGAGAGAGAGAGAGAGAGAGAGAGGAAACAGAAGAGGGGAGGATATGGATATTTTCTGTTGTTTATTTTTTATTGTGAACCTGAGAGTCATTGTGTGTGTGTGTATGTGTGTGTGTGTGTGTGTGTGTGTAGGTGAGTGTTTGTTTGTGTGTGTTTAAGTATACTAATCAAAATAATAACAATAATAATCACTCTTATTGGTAGTAATAATAGTAGTAGTATCATTATCATCATCATTATCATCATCATTATCATCATCATTATCATCATCATTATCATCATCATCATATCACCTTCCTGTCGAGATCTTGGAATTTAACCCTTTGAGTAAGTTCATTTGCATAATTCTTCATTCAGTAGCACCACACCATTTACTGACCTCCTTATACTCCTACTACTCCTCCTACTCCTCCTACTCCTCCTACTCTTCCTACTCCTCCTACTCCTCCCAATTCCCAAACGACACGAAAAAAAATAAAATAAAAAAATACTGTACCGAAGATTATGACGAGAATTAAGGGGGGAGGGGGGAGGGGGAGGGGGTAGGGGGGAGGGGGAGGGGGAAGGGAGGGAAGGGAATGGGGGAGAGAGAGAGGGGTAAAAGTTGAGGAATTAATAGAGAGGTTATTTCTAGTCAGGGGTGGGAGAGGGAAGGGAGGGAGAGGGAAGGGGTAGGGAGAGGGAAGGGGTAGGGAGGGAAGGAGTGGGAGAGGGAAAGGGGAGGGATGAGATAAGAGGAGGGAACACCAACACTTCCCTTCCATAGTCCCCTCCCTCACACTCCCCTCCCCCTATCCCTCCCAGTCTCCCCTACCCTAGTCACCCCCACCCCACAGTACCTCGATCTCTCCCCCCTCCCTCTCTTCCACCCCCTCCTACTTTCACCCTCATCACCCCTCCCCTCCCCTAACACTCCCTCATCCCTCACACTCCCATCCCCCTACCCTAGACCCCCCCTCCCCTTCCACACTACCTCTATCTCCCCCCTTCCCCCTCCCCCACCCCTCCCCCTCCCCCTGACCCCTCCCTCACCCCCCTACGCGTGGTCAAAAAGAACTATACAATATTTTTGCCTCGGTGGAGCAGAAAAGGGAAAGCCGGACTTTTTTTTCCGCTTTTGTTGACTTTTTTTGGCAATTTTTTTTATCTTAGTTTGGTCATGCGAGCTGTTACCTGCTGTCTGTCTGTCTGTCTGTCTGTCTGATTGCTGTTACCTGCTGTCTGTTTCCTGCTGTCTGTTACCTGCGGTCTGTCTGTCAGTCTGTCTGTCTGATTGCTGTTACCTGCTGTCTGTTTTCCTGCTGTCTGTTTCCTGCTGTCTGTTACCTGCTGTCTACCTGCATGTATGTCTGTTGCCTGCTGTTAATGTCTGTCTGTCTGTCTGTCTGTTTGTCTTTTTGTCTTTCTGTCTGTCTGCTTGTCTGTCTCTCTATCTTTCTATCCGCTGTCTGTATCTATCTATCTATCTATCTATCTATCTGTGAGTGGAGGTCTGGCGAACGTTCGTCTGGCGTAGGATTAATAAACAAGGTTGCCAGACATTGATGATTAAAAATAACCAGAAGTTAATGAGTGTTGTTGACGGCAGGTAATAATATACCTCATTAATATGTTGTCTCTAAAGTAATTAATATATATTTCTCTATTTACATATTTACACATTTACATTAACATATTTACACAATTATTCGTTTACATGTCATAATTACACAGCTACATGGAGTGTGTGTGTGTGTGTGTGTGTGTGGGTTTATATGTAGTATGTGTTCGTGTTTGTATGCGTTCATGTGTATGTATGTGTTCGTGTGTGTATACTGTATGGTTATGTAACGACCTGTGGTGTAATGATCAACTTGCTAACCTCGCAAGTGACCGGACCCGGGTTCGATCCCCAGGCAGGGCGAAACATGCGCAAGTTTCTTTACGCCATTTGCCTCTGTCTACCCAGCAGTAATTGGGGACCTGGATGTTCTGGGGTAATGGTTAGCCAGTGCAGTTGGTGAGTTGTCCGGTCTTCTCGGACTATTCCTTGACACTGGGTCATGCAGCTCGTTAACTCAGGGTGTGGTTGTTGTGTTGGCGACAGCTTCTACACCTTAAACAAATTCACGCCGAGGTGGCCCTTGGGCCGGCCATCCTCGTTACACGAGGGACAACCATTATATGGTTATGTGTATATATGTGTGTGTGTCCTTGACATGTAATCTGCCCCGTGCGACAGTGTTGTAATCTGTATGTCATATATGTATAAAAATCCTTATATTTCTAGTCATATGTGTAAAGGTACTTTTTTGGCATTTATTTATACGTCTCTCTCTCTCTCTCTCTCTCTCTCTCTCTCTCTCTCTCTCTCTCTCTCTCTCTCTCTCTCTCTCTCTCCTACACACATACACACACATTCTCTTATCTATACACACACACACACACACACACACACACACACACACACACACACACACACACACACACACACAAGAACTTCCTCCTATAAACACAAACATTCTTACACCCTAGACACAAACATACAAACACACATACAAGCAAATAAACACGCACGCACACACACACACACACACACTCTTCCTCACTCACACACACACACACTCTACCACACACACACACACACACACACACACACACACACACACACACACACACACACACACACACTCATTCAATAAATATTGTATTTTTTCGTCTCCAACTGAACTGTTCATTTTGTTAATTAAATCCCAGCTGGGTGGTGAAGCGATTATCCTCTCTCTCTCTCTCTCTCTCTCTCTCTCTCTCTCTCTCTCTCTCTCTCTCTCTCTGTGTTTCTGTGGTTACCTTCGTTTCTTTCTCTCTATTTTCTCTCCTTCTGATTCTCTCGCCTTTTATCTTTCTCCATCTTTATATTTTTATCCCAGCTTCATACTCCCTCTTTTATTCATTATCCCTCTGTCTGTCTGTCTCTCTTCCTTATCTCTCTCTCTCTCTCTCTCTCTCTCTCTCTCTCTCTCTCTCTCTCTCTCTCTCTCTCTCTCTCTCTCTCTCTCTCTCTCTCTCTCTCTCTCTCTCTCTCTTTCTCTCTCTCTCTCATATTTCTCTCTTTATCTCCCTCCCTAACTCATAACCAATCCCAAATTATCTCTCATATCTCAAAAAAAAAATTCTCATTCCTAGTATTATATAGCATAGATCTCTTTATATTCTACTACTGTATTTGTAACTATATTATTTAACATTATGGCAACACGTTTTGGTCCTATTAGGTGACTTTACGTCCTTCACTTGCCCCCAGCAACATTATGGCAACACGTTTTGGTCCTATTAGGTGACTCTACTCCCTTCACTTGCCCCCAGCAACATTATGGCAACACGTTTTGGTCCTATTAGGTGACTTTACGCCCTTCACTTGCCCCCAGCAACATTATGGCAACACATTTTGGTCCTATTAGTTGACTTTACGCCCTTCACTTGCCCCCAGCAACATTATGGCAACACGTTTTGGTCATATTAGGTGACTTTACGCCCTTCACTTGCCCCCAGCAACATTATGGCAACACGTTTTGGTCATATTAGGTGACTTTATGCCCTTCACTTGCCCCCAGCTAGTTTCTATTTGTTCATCAGAGACTTAGTGTTGTGTTTACCTTCGTCCATTATTGTGTCGTTTGTTTTAATTCTGTTATTTATTAGTTTTTTATATATTCACATATTCATTCTTCTTTTCTCTTTGTTTTTTCGTAAATGTAAATGATAATAATAATAATAACAATAACAACAATAATAACAATAATAACAATAATAATAACAATAATAATAATATAAATAATAAACCATTCCAACATTAACACGATAAAAATAAATTACTAATATATTTTACAGCACAAATAATTTTTTTTTATCTCTTCTAATCTATTATATAACAGCTCCAATAAAGTCCAATAGCAATCAATAATTTTTTTTTCTATTTTTTTTCTATTTTTTTTTTTCCGTCTACTCGAACGCGATGGAATTTGTAAACATGAGATTAGTACCGATAGTCATCCAAATCCTTTACAATCATTCAAATCACCAATCATTAATGGATTCTATGCACCTATATAGATTGATGTCAAATTTATTCAGATTTTAAAGGTTTTATGTGAAAGTTTGGGTATAATCTCGTCTGGAAAAGGAATGCCTATATTTTAAAAGGTTATATACCAAAATCTGGACATTAGATACTCATATATAAAGAAATACCCAGATTTTAAAAGGTTATAAATGAAAATCTGGGCATTATATACTCATAGAGAAAATACCCAGATTTTAAAAGGCTATATACCAAAAATCTGGACGTTAAATACTCATACGAAAAAAATACCCAGATTTTAAAAAAAGTTTATATACGAAAAATCTGGGCATTCTATCTCGATGACCCTTTATATGCGACCCTCACTCAACACACACACAAAAACAGATGTAAAAAAATACCCAAAGAGTAACGCAACATTTGGCTTCATGGATGTTGATTCAAAATTTTGTTAAAAGTATTAGTTTTTTATTTTTGGGCTTTTTTTTT
>CAUDMG010000658.1:3095000-3097500 GCA_958450375.1 Homarus gammarus | reverse complement strand
TGGAAAAAAAAATATACTCTAATCTTTTTTCTTTCATTTTTCTTTTCCAGGAGGAACAAGAAGAACATTACTGGATGTTGGACGTATTTAAGCATGTCTCTCTTCTTCCTGGGGAAAAAATACATCGCTTCTGGCTGACCCTGATGGAGTTAAAGCAACCAAAACAAGCCGTGACGTCACAGGTAAGGCCGTGACGTCACAGGTAAGGCCGTTCCTTTAGTAAAAAAATATTTTATTAAATATTTGTAATTTTCTTGTGATTATTATAACTGTCAACGTATTTTTATGTCTGTTGATTTAATTTTTATGTTTTATTGTTATTTTGTTGATTTTAATGTTTAAATTGTGTTTATGTTGTCATTTTATAAACATAATAGATTGTTTGTGTGAAAAGACTTTGGTAGTGAATTAAAGAGAATTATTAACGAGCAACAGAGAGAGAGAGAGAGAGAGAGAGAGACTACTGTCTATCTGTCTGTCTGTCAAGGTGAGGAATGAGGAATGAAGAGGAGGGTTCATGGAGGGACGAGGGGTAATGGAGGGGTCAAGAGGAGGGGTGAAGGGTAATGGAGGGGTCAAGAGGAGGGGTGAGGGGTGATGGAAGGGTCAAGAGGAGGGGTGAGGATAATGGAGGGGTCAAGAGAAGGGGTGAAGGGTAATGGAGGGGTCAAGAGGAGGGGTGAGGGGTAATGGAGGGGTCAAGAGGAGGGGTGAGGGGTGATGGAAGGGTCAAGAGGAGGGGTGAGGATAATGGAGGGGTCAAGAGGAGGGGTAAAGGGTAATGGAGGGGTCAAGAGGAGGGGTGAGGGGTAATGGAGGGGTCAAGAGGAGGGGTGAAGGGTAATGGAGGGGTCAAGAGGAGGGGTGAGGGGTGATGGAAGGGTCACGAGGAGGGGTGAGGATAATGGAGGGGTCAAGAGGAGGGGTGAAGGGTAATGGAGGGGTCAAGAGGAGGGGTGAGGGTAATGGAGGGGTCAAGAGGAGGGGTGAAGGGTAATGGAGGGGTCAAGAGGAGGGGTGAGGGGTGATGGAGGGGTCAAGAGGAGGGGTGAGGGGTGATGGAGGGGTCAAGAGGAGGGGTGAAGGGTAATGGAGGGGTCAAGAGGAGGGGTGAGGGGTGATGGAGGGGTCAAGAGGAGGGGTGAGGGGTGATGGAGGGGTCAAGAGGAGGAGTGAGGGGTGATGGAGGGGTCAAGAGGAGGGGTGAGGGGTGATGGAGGGGTCAAGAGGAGGGGTGAGGGGTGATGGAGGGGTCAAGAGGAGGAGTGAGGGGTGATGGAGGGGTCAAGAGGAGGGGTGAGGGGGAGGTAATGAAGGAGGTGGCCAACAAGGCTCTACCATTTTGACGGCCGCTCTGACAATATTTCCTCATCAAACACTCGCCTCCACCGCCATGCTTTATGACTTTGCTCTATGCTGCCGTCATTTCCCGTTATGCTGCCGTCATTTCGCGTTGTTACCGTCATTTCTTGTTATGTTACTTCATTTCCCGTTATGCTGCCGTCATTTCCCGTTATGCTGCCGTCATTTCTCGTTATGCTGCCCTCATTTCGCGTTATGCTGCATTTTCATGGTATAGTGTTTTGGTATGTCGAAAAATCACTTTGTCAACCTGTAATTTCGCGATTTTAAATTTACATATTGTCATAATTTAGCGATGTGGATTTTTCGCAGGTATAAAATTCTCGTGATGCCAAACCCGTCGTATTATTTCAGTGTCGTGATGTTGACTTTCCGCGTTATGTCAACCTGTTTAGTATCCGTAATTTTAGCGATGTGGATTGATTACCCTATCTGTCAAGGTTTAAATTTCGTGATTTCAGATTTCTTGCGTTATGTTGTAATTTCGTGAGGTAGATTTTTTCGCAATTTCA
The DNA here is from genome assembly GCA_958450375.1 of Homarus gammarus. NCBI lineage: Eukaryota > Metazoa > Arthropoda > Malacostraca > Decapoda > Nephropidae > Homarus > Homarus gammarus. The sequence goes on along the minus strand of CAUDMG010000658.1, from coordinate 3,095,626 downwards.
TTTTTTCTCGTCGTATTAAAATAACAATAGTGACAACAGCATAAAGGTGTCAAGAGAGAGAGAGAGAGAGAGAGAGAGAGAGAGAGAGAGAGAGAGAGAGAAGCTATGCCAATATACAACACCTTCCTCTCCCTTACCCCCCTTACCCCTTCTCACTACCCCTACACCCCTCCTACCCCTACCTCAATATCCCTTCCCCCTAAACCCTCTCCTCCTCCCCCCTTCCCATTAGCCGTCTCTCCTATTCCCCCATACTCCTATCCCCCTCCTTACCCCTTCCCTAACCCCCTCCCCCTCCCCTTCCCCCTCACCCCTGCCCCCCTCCTCCCCGCAACATTATCATCTCAGACTACCACACAACCACACAAACACAGACACACAAACACAGGTTACGTAAGTCTGTGTTTATCTGTCAAACTTACTCAAACTTTCTTTGTTTATCTCTGTTTGTGTTTTTGTTTGAGTTAACAATGAAACGAGCTGGCAGGATCAACACACACTCAACAGCCAATCACAGGTCTTGGTTTCTGGGCGCATGTAATGTTATGATTGCGTAATGCGTATTGTCTAGGTGTATTGGGTGGGTGTGTATGAGGCTGCGTTGTATGATGTGTATGTCTTGTATA
>CAUDMG010000658.1:3080000-3090000 GCA_958450375.1 Homarus gammarus | reverse complement strand
TCCTCACTGCTAAACTTCTCGGTGTAATTAATTGGAAACTTAACAAACTTCTACCTTGGTCCAATACACCCAGACCACCTTTGTTTATTTTAACCCTTTTTAAATTATTCAACCAATCATAACTAAGGATGAAGTCAAAAAACACCTTGCTATTGGTTACACACAATGACGTCATCTTCCATAGGTATAGGTTACCATGTAGGGATAATTTTTTGGGTGTTTTATGATTGGTCAATTGTAGATACTAGTACAAGTTAGGTTGAGTTTATTTACCTAATATATCATCTCCGTCTGTCTGTCTGTCTGTCTGTCTGTCTGTCTGTCTGTCTCGCTTTCTCTGTCTCTCTCGCTCTCTCTTTACCTTTTTATCTCTCTCTCTCACATTATCTCTCCACCTCGCTCACATCTCACTATGTGTGTGTGTGTGTGTGTGTGTGTGTGTGTGTGTGTGTGTGTGTGTGTGTGTGTGTGTGTGTGTGTGTGTGTGTGTGTGTGTGTGTGGGTGTGTGTGTGTGTGTGTGTGTGTCGCCAGGTGCTTGACTCCGGGCAGGTGAGTGACTCAAGGATCACGCACTCTGATATTGAATACCCAAGCTAATGGAGGAGTGGGGAGAGGAGAGGAGGAGGGGAGAGGGGAGGAGAGTGGTAAGAGGAGAAGGAAGAGGGAGGGTGAAGGAGGAGGAAGAGAGAGAGAGAGAGAGAGAGAGAGAGAGAGAGAGAGAGAGAGAGAAGTTGTAGTACAAAGATTTACAAAGACAGACGTCGGCTTATCATTGTTCGACGCTACAACAACAACAACAACCTCCTACAACAACAACAACAACAACCCCATTACAACCATTACAAAAAAATCATCAACAACTAATAGTTAACTTGTGTGTAACTAGGCTCATATTTACTTGTTAATTGGCCCTCTTCCGCGGGTCATTATGTAGTTACTGCTTATGGCTTCTGTATTCGTCAATTAACACACACACACACACATACACACACACACATACAAACACACACACACACACACACACACACACACACACACACACACACACACACACACACACACACATAAAAACACATATACAAACACACACACACACACACACACACACACACACACGACAGTAATCAACGGGCCCCAGGCGTAATGGCGAGAGGAGAAAAAATTTTTCTGGCTTCTTAGGTGTGTGGGGGGGGGGGGGGGAGTTCCTGGCCTCCTGGGTGTGTGTGTGGGGGGGAGTTCCTGGCCTCCTGGGTGTGTGTAGGGGGAGTTCCTGGCCTCCTGGGTGTGTGTGGGGGGGAGTTCCTGGCCTCCTGGGTGTGTGGGGGGGAGTTCCTGGCCTCCTGGGTGTGTGTGGGGGGAGGTGTTCCCGGCCTCCTGGGTGTGTGTGGGGGGGAGTTCCTGGCCTCCTGGGTGTGTGTGGGGGGAGTTCCTGGCCTCCTGGGTGTGTGTGGGGGGGGGGAGTTCCTGGCCTCCTGGGTGTGTGTGGGAGGAGAGTTCCTGGCCTCCTAGGTGTGTGGGGGGGGGAGTTCCTGGCCTCCTGGGTGTGTGTGGGAGGAGAGATTCTGGCCTCCTGGGTGTGTGTGGGAGGAGAGTTCCTGGCCTCCTGGGTGTGTGTGGGAGGAGAGATTCTGGCCTTCCCACGGACACACTTAAACCCTCACGGACTTACATGCCTTTAAGAGAGCGGTGAATGATTGGATACAACACTCACCTCTGGCAACCTAACCTAACCTAACCTAACCTAACCTAACCCTAATGCACCCTAAGTTAGCCTACCAAGCTCCTCTCAGTCTTAGTATGAAAACTGAACTCTCACTCCGGAAATTAATTCGCCCCTTTAACTCACGGCTGGGACTGTCTCGTGCTGCCCCCCCCCCTTTCCCCCCTCCCCTCCCCCGTCCCCCCTCCCCTTCCCCCCCCCCCCCCCCCACCGCGCGGCGCCCTCTTGGTGAAGCGGTAACGAGACGGAACTGGATTCATGTGGATTTTGTCAACGTTCGTGTATTTATTTTATGGAAGAGCCAGATTGAAATATATATAGTGGTGATGGGTGTGTGTGTGTGTGTGTGTGGGTGTGTGTGTGTGTAAGAACTGTGTTTGTCTTTTTTGTTGACGTTCGTGAAATGTGAGTCATCGTGGTGTCGGATTCACTCGGCTATAATGTTGACGTTCTTTCAGCTGAGTCCAGAAGCATTCATTTTCATTCGTTTTTTTGTTGACATCGTGAAACTGAATCACATAAAGAGTCGGATTCACTCGGATTTTGTGTTGGCGTTCGCTTAACTGGATCGCGGATTCACGGGGATTCAACTCTGTCGCCAGCGCTTTGATGTTGATAATGTCGAGTGCGTCTATTGGTGGGCTCAGGTGAAGAGGATGAAGGTCGCAGGTGAGACTATACAGGTTAATTAGCGCTTGTGGAGGAACGTGCACAGGTGTGAAATTACCTGCGTGTGTTTGAGTGATGTAGGTGAGGTGTACTGTATGTCTGTATGGTAGAGAGAGAGAGAGAGAGAGAGAGAGAGAGAGAGAGAGAGAGAGATGGAAATATCCACTAATTACACACACACAAGGGGGGACTTATCCAAATATCCTCCTCCCCCCCCCTTTTCCCTCACCCTCCTCCCCCCCTTTTCCCTCACCCTCCTCCTTCCCCTTCCACCCCACCCCTTCCCTCCTCCCTCCTTCCTCTATCCCCCTCCTCATCCCCACCTCCCTCTCCCCCTTCCCCCACCCCCTCAAGACCAACACCGGGGCCATCAACGAGTCAAGATAAACACATCAATAAAATAGAACTTGACTAATAATGATGTCAAATAAAAGTCATTAAAAAAAAGTAGAAATTCTTTGTTGTTTTTTTTAATTAGGTTAATGATGTCTCGTAATGAGCTCATACGACGTGGAGTTAGAAATATAAGTCAGGAAATAATAGATATTTTTAACAATAGCTCTGTCTCTATCAATAAACACACGAAACAAAAGCATTAGATATTACATTCTTAAATCAACTTTATAATACCCACAATGGCGTTAAATAAAAGAAATAAGGAATGAAATATCGATAAAAAAAAACATTAAATAAAAGATCTTTGATAACAATAGCCGAGGGTTTATCCACTAGCCATCAGAAACAAAAGATTAATTACTCTGGTGAGAATAATAGTTTTAGTTACCTGTTAAAATAATGAAACAAAACTCCCGGTAAACAATAGCTCTCTCTCTCTCTCTCTCTCTCTCTCTCTCTCTCTCTCTCTCTCTCTCTCGATGTAATGCAGCTAAAATAGATAAAAATAAAATACAACAAAACAAAAAAATATTTAAACAATATATATCCATCCATCTGTACAATAAAACGCTTAATATATTACAAAGGCTAAAAAGCTTAATATGTCACAAATGTTAAAAAGCTTAATATGTCACAAATGTTAAAAAGCTTAATATGTCACAAAGGCTAAAAAGTTTAATGTCACAAATGTTAAAAAGCTTAATATTTCACAAATGTTAAAAGCTTAATATGTCACAAAGGTTAAAAAGCTTAATATAATACAAGGGCTAAAAAGCTTAATATGTCACAAAGGTTAAAAAGCTTAATATAATACAAAGGCTAAAAAGCTTAATATGTCACAAAGGTAAAAAAGCTTAATATAATACAAAGGCTAAAAAGCTTAATATGTCACAAAGGTTAAAAAGCTTAATATAATACAAAGGCTAAAAAGCTTAATATGTCACAAAGGCTAAAAAGCTTAATGTCACAAAGGTTAAAATGCTTAATATGTCACAAAGGCTAAAAAGCTTAATATGTCACAAAGGTTAAAATGCTTAATATGTCACAAAGGCTAAAAAGCTTAATATGTCACAAAGGTTTCAGTAACTAGTTCAGGATCGTCTTCAGATAGAGAGAAAAATGTGGACCCAAATAATTCTTGATGTTCAGGTAGAAAATATGGCGAGGGAGGGAGGGAGGGAGGGAAGGAGGGAGGGAGGGAGGGAAGGAGGGAGGGAGGGAGAAGGAGGGAGGGAGGGAGGGAGGAGAGGAGGGAGGGAGGGAGGGAGAAGGAGGGAGGGAGGGAGGGAGGGAGGGAGGGAGAAGGAGGAGGGAGGGAGGGAGGGAGGGAAGGAGGGAGGAGGGAGAAGGAGGGAGGGAGGGAGAAGGAGGGAGGGAGGGAGGGAGAAGGAGGGAGGGAGGGAAGGAGGGAGGGAGGGAAGGAGGGAGGGAGGGAGAGGAGGGAGGGAGGGAGAAGGAGGGAGGGAGGGAAGGGAGAATGAGGGAGGAGGGAAGGAGGGAGGGAAGGAGGGAGGGAGGGAATGGAGAAGGAGGGAGGAAAGGAGGGAGGGAGGGAAGGGAGAAGAGAGGGAGGGAAGGGAAGGGGGGGGGAAGGCCAGGACAGTTTTCTTTACTTTAATAATTTAGTGAAAAGTTTCCTGTTAGTTTTAATGATACGATGTCGTGTGTGTGTGTGTGTGTGTGTGTGTGTGTGTGTGTCAACCTCCTCCTCCTCCTCGGACTTGTCGTGTTAATCAAGAAGTCAGAGTCGAACTTGAACTCTGAGTCACACTTGAGAGGTTGTCAGTACTTGTCACCAGCTGAAAGCAAAGTTAGGTGTGTGTGTGTGTGTGTGTGTGTGTGTGTGTGTGTGTGTGTGTCGCCACCAGATTTACCTGAGAACAAATCATTTTAACGTTCAAAATTAATCACGGGTTTTAATCACTTATTACCCTCTTAATTACCCTCATTACCATACGATATTTGGCCGATTAATTAACCTGATTAAGAAGCAATATCACACCAATTAATTGACATCATTGAGAAAGAATATCCTAATTAAACACACTAATCTACCGGTTGATTTATCTAATTAAGTACCAATATTCTACCTGTTAATTACCCTCATTAAGAAATGTTAATCTACTAATTATTTTACGTCATAAAGAAACACTAATCTATAAATTAATTACTAAATCCTTTTGATCCTAAATTGTAATTATAACACAACAGAAGAAATTATTACAACCACTCCACCCACCCGCCCACCCCTACCACCCGCCCACCCCTACCACCCACCCACCCGCCCACCCCTACCACCCACCCACCCCAACCACTCCACCCACCCACCCACCCCTACCACCCACCCACCCCTACCACTCATCCCCACCCACCCATACCACCAATTCCCCCACCCCACCCCTACCACCTGCTACCACCTTCTATGCCACACTCCACCTTCTATGCCACACTCCACCTTCTATGTCACACTCCACCTTCTATGCCACACTCCACCTTCTGTGCCACACTCCACCTTCTGTGCCACACTCCATCTTCTGTGTCACACCTTCTATGCCACATTCCACCTTCTATGCCACAATCCACTTTATGTGCCACACTCCACCTTCTATGTCACACTCCACCTTCTATGCCACACTCCACCTTCTGTGTCACACCTTCTATGCCACACTCCACCTTCTATACCACACTCCACCTTCTGTGTCACACCTTCTATGCCACACTCCACCTTCTATGTCACACTCCACCAGTAACAACAATAGTACATGACACTCGCACACACATCTCTATGGTCAGGTGCATAAAACTATTATATTCCATTTTAATGTTACAACTAATTACTAATACTATAAACTAATTGTTAACATTTATGTGATAATATTTCTGTTAAATTATTATTAGAATTGAAAAAATATATATAATTAATAGTTTTATATCTCCCAAATTATGAGGGTGTAAATAACAAGAGAATTAAAGCAACATTAATGGTAATATTCTTTGGTAACTAATTCACCTTTTTTACTGCAATAGTTTAATTTATCGAACCTTCATACGTGGAGCTGAGGTGATGGGTATTGCTAATGATGTTTTGTTCACGTTATGCATCGTTTAATTAATTTGTGATATATATTTAATCAATAACAGTAATAATATTCTTACTTTTTGGTTTAATTAATATTTTGGAGTTTTTTCTTGAGAATAGATCAATAACGTGTTGCTTTCTCTGTTGATGTAGCTAAACAAAATGCCAGAAATTACTGTATATCCTAAATGGTATATTTTTTTTTTCAGAAAATGTCGTTATAGTTGAATCAGAATATAACAGCGCACAAATATTTTTTTTTTTGTGTGTGTGTTATCCAGTCAGCCTCCACCAGAGCTGGTATCAGTTCCCCGCCAAGAGATAAGGTTATTTCAACACGAGTTTATCAAAGCCAATATTTATGTCGTTGGCAACTCAGCCCGCGCTCAGGGATGTAAACAAATACGTCACACGAATTTTGGCGGGAAAAAGATTCGGCTCGTGGTTCTACCTCACCAAAAACCCCATTTTTTGGTGTGAGTTTTGGAGGCTATGTTTGATACAATACTACCTATTTTAATTAAACAATATTTCAAAGTATTTTTAGAGAGATTAATTTGATTTGTCGTCATAAGCTGCGAGATTTGTGTTATAAGATTTTAATTGAATATATTTGAAACTCAACACGTATATATATATATATATATATATATATATATATATATATATATATATAATATATATAATATAATAATGATAAAATCACACGGGAAAAGGGAAACAACGGAGCACCTTAGTTTTCGTCTTTATTCAAGACATCTTCAGTTGCCTCTGAAGATGTCTTGAATAAAGACGAAAGCTAAGGTGCTCCGTTGTTTCCCTTTTCCCGTATGATTTTATCAAGATTTATCTTATCCACGTTTTCATTGTGGATCTACATGAAATATATATGTATATATATATATTTAAGATAAAAAATATTTAACCATGGAATATATACATGAATATGTGTGTGTGTGTATAAGAGAATAAAACTATAAACGTTCTTTCCAATTATCGTCAACATGAGCAGTCAGCCTGATTTATTGGGTTGAGAGAAAGACTTTAGGTATTTTCCATTCTATATGTATCAGAAGGGACCTACAGTGTCATCAGCCTGGGGGGAGGGGAGAAAGTCAACACCAGGACGTAACTTATGATGTATGTTGTGTTGTGTTGTGTTGTGTTGTGTTCTTATTTTTTCTCTTTCTTCCCCTTGCCTCCTCTCTTCTCCCCTTCCTCTCTCTCACTGCCATGTCCTTCTCTGCTCTCCTACTCTCTCTCTCTCTCTCTCTCTCTCTCTCTCTCCTTATCTTCTCGTCCTTCCCTCCCACCTCCCTACCCCCCTCTACCCCCCCTACCCACCTCAACTACGCCACCCTCCTATCTCCTTTTCATCCTCCCTCCTACCCTCCCATCCTTCTCAACCACACCACTACCCTCACCCTCCTACCCTACCCTCCAATCACTCTCCCCTCCCACCCAGTACCCTTCCCTCCCATCCTCCCCTCCTACCCAACATCCTACCCTCCTATCCTTCCCAATCACGCCTTCTACCCTTCCACCATCTCCACTCACCCACTCTCCCCATCCCTCTCCCTCTCCCCTCCCTCTCTTTCCCCCTCTCTCATCACCCCCCCCTATCACCACCCATCTTGTTGACCCCAGGTGTAATAGCGTCAGTTTCAGGGCCTAGGGGAGTCATTTCTGGCCCCCCCTGGTTGTTGAGTGAGACCCCTAGGGAAATATGTCTCACCGTGGAGGAGATTTTTGGTCCCCCCCCCCTCCCCCTCCCAAGGAAATTTAGGGAGGTGGAGGGTGGGGGGTGGGGGAGGGGGGTGGGGGAGGGGGGTGTGGGGGTATTTTTGTTGCTGTGTTGGAAGTGTATTTTGTCCTGAGGCGGATTATTATGATTGGTGATACTGGTCTGATTCTCTCTCTCTCTCTCTCTCTCTCTCTCTCTCTCTCTCTCTCTCTCCCTCTTTCTCTCTCTCTCTCTCTCAGTTTCTTTCAATGGCAACTCAAAAACCATAACTCACTCACTAGGCACTCAGAGAGCTTAACTTACTATCCACTCACAAAGCTTAACTCACGACCTACTCAGCTTAACTCACTACCAACTCAGCTTACCTCACTACCCACTCACAGAGCTTAACTCACAACCCACTCATAGAGATTAACTCACTACCCACTCAGAAAGCTTAACACACCAGCCAATCAGAGAGCTTCACATACCAGCCAATCAAAGAGAACTTAGCTCAAACACCAAATCATAGACCATATTTTCACCAACCACTCAGAGAGCATAATACAACCTGACACCATAACAACAACAACAACAACAACAAGAACTTATCCCAACAGCCAATCGTAGACGTTCCCTTCACCGGCCACTCAGAAAGCATAACTCAGCAGCCACTCAGAGAACATTCCTAAGTCTAGCCACGTAAGTTTGGGCGTCAGTATCACACAACAGGTGAGATACGAGTGCCGTACCTGCCCACATGTGAGAGTCTGAGTGACGCTACAAACACAGAATTTATTTTTCATGAGAGTAAAGTGCTGCAGACGTGAGGGGCGACCTGGGGGGGGGGGGGGGGTAGGGGGTGGAGGAGGAGGAGGGGGGAGGAATAATGAGGAGAGGTGGTGAACGAGGGGAAAGGGTGAGGGTTGGTAAGAGGGGGTAGTGAGGGGTGAGGAAGGGGTGGTGAAGGGAAGGGGGGATGGGGTTAACTCTTTGTTAAGGTGTATTCAGAGTTAAGTGGAGGAGGGAGAGAGAGAGAGAGGGGGGGGGGGGGAAGGGGAGGCAGAGACACAGACAAATTAATGGAGACAGTGAGAAAGGGAGAGAGAATAAGAGAAGGCAAGAGAAAGAAAGGAACAAAAAATAATGGAAACAGTGAGACAGGAGAACAGAAAGAGAGAAAGGGAGAGACTGGTAGAGAGAGTGAGACAGGGGAGGAGTAGAAACAGACAGACAAACAAAAGACATAGAGAGATAAAGAAAGAGAGAGAGAGAGAGAGAGAGAGAGAGAGAGAGAGAGAGAGAGAGAGAGAGAGAGAGAAGCAGATATTGTAGAAAATAAACCAACAATCTTTAAAATAATGACACGAACATAGAAATTGATCTGCTAGGTTAGGTTAGGTTAGGTTAGGTTAGGTTAGGTTAAGTAGAACCCAACACTCAATGTAAATATTCAAAATGGCCGCCGAAACCCAAGATGGCCGCTGATTTCTAATAATTATAAATACCAACATGAAGAAAAAAAAATCACACTGGGGCTTGATGCTTTGCCGTGAGAAACATTTGACATAGAATTTAGAATCTGTTGGAATCGAGGCATAGGTTTCCTCTGTGTCATCAAAGTGAGTCCTCTAAAGGCTAGATCTACATTCAAGCATCTGGTCTCTCAGTGGTTGGGCTGCTCTTTGACGTAATTATGACATCATCTTATTCACTAACATTTACCAAAAACAAATCTGACAGCTTTTTTGTACACTGTCAGCACATCCCCAGCCACACCTTTATGCCTCGACCTGTGGCATATGTTGCAATATAAGCTCTTTAACCCAGGTACAATTGACAGCAGGATTTTCAACGCCAAGCTGTAAGAGTCTGTCAGCATGTGCACCTGTCTTACCTGGCCACATATCAGGTGTAAATTTACCTTCGTGTCAATAATCTTTCTTTTTTCTCTTTTTTTCTGTAATATTGAAGATCATTTGTTTTTCTCTACAGTAAAACACAGTTATAATACAGAAATATACAGAGGTACTATACAAATAATACAGTAATACAGTTAGAATACAGACCATTCAGGGTAGATATAAAACAACGATACATAATATACATGGAGATACATACGGACACTGCTACAATTCATAAAGGTACATAATTATACACAGGTACACATTTACACACAGGTACACATTTACACACAGGTACACATTTACACACAGGTACACATCTACACACAGGTACACATTTACACACAAGTACACATCTACACACAGGTACACATCTACACACAAGTACACATCTACACACAGGTACACATCTACACACAGGTACACATCTACACACAGGTACACATCTACACACAGGTACACATCTACACGCAGGTACACAGGTAGACCTTAAGCTCCCCGACCTTCT
>CAUDMG010000658.1:3010000-3075000 GCA_958450375.1 Homarus gammarus | reverse complement strand
ATGTAGCTTAATGAGATCTGGGTCTCTTAGGAGCCAACTGATGCATATTCGAATCCTCTTGAGGAAGGAATCGAGGCGTAACGACCCGATGCTCTTTTGTTTTCGTGGCGGATTAACTGTGATGCGGGGAATCTGATCCTGAGACGCTGACTGGATGTTATTGGTCTTATTGTGTGTGTGTGTGTGTGTGTTAGGTATAGGGCTACAGGTGCTGTATATCTATGGGGAGAGAGAGAAAGGAGGAAGGTGGGTGAGAAGGAAGAGAATAAAGGAGGGAGGGAAGATAGAAGAAGTGAAGAGAGGAGGGAAAGAAGGGGTAAGGAAGGGGGGAGAGAATTGAGGAATGGGGGAAATATACAGGGTAGGAAAGAAAGTAAGAAAAGAGAGGGAAGAAGGAAAGAAGGAATGGAGGAGGGAAGAAAAGGGGGGAAGGATGGAGGGAGGAATGAAGGAGGGGAGGAAATGGGGGAGGGTGGAGGGAGGAAATAAGGAGGGAAGGAAAGAAAGAAAGAAAAAAGAAGTAGGGAAGGAAGGAGGTAGGATGGACGGAGGACTATAATACGTTTACATTAGATTATTATGTTTGACTAAGATTTTTAAGTACGATGGTTGGATGATATTGCTGCTCTCTCTCTCTCTCTCTCTCTCTCTCTCTCTCTCTCTCTCTCTCTCTCTCTCTCGTTTCAATTCAGGTTAGGATTTACATACAGTTTATGAAGATTTAACTAAGAACTATGTATCGTCTGTAGTTCCTTGGAGGTCGAGGGTGAGTGTCAAGGATGTAGAACAACACTGGACCTCGAGGGGTGAAGCTGGCACAGGTCTGGTTGGTCTTGGGTCTGTGGTCGGTTCAGTTAGTCTGGATATCAACTCCTTCAGACATTCCAGCTCTTCTTTCCCCGGGAACCACGAGTTTCTTCTTTCACTCGGACTAAGTAGTGCGCCGGTTCGAGCCCTTTGTACCTAGAAGTCTCAATGACTTACCTGTAATCACTCGCATCACCTTGTATTTATTGAGAGAAACACCTGTGTATTGCCCCGCCAGGTGTTAGCCTTCCTGCAGACAACAATGGTTACTTCATCGAAACAGTGGTTGGTCCTCAAGAGCCGAGGTTGTCTCCCTCCTTCACGCTGGGCTGTTGTGAAGTTCCTCCTGCTGGTGTTGACTGCGTGGTGCCCTGCGTGTCACCGGTAGTTTTATAGTTCACACCCAGGAGCCCACCAGCCTCCCACCTCTCAGACACACCTGCTGCAGTAGATACACAGCGTGAGGGTGAAGGCGAATACCTGCTAGGGATGGTCCAAAGGAAGGACAGACACACCAAAGTCGGGTTCTTCTGTTATGAGGATATTTCCCATGATAGTGTTATCCCAGCTGGACTGCCTGTGTGCCTTTGTGAGCGCTGGTGAGGGTGATGGGCGTCCCGCTGTGTGCCTCCTTCTGTGTGCTGAGGCCCTGCACCCCAGGGAAGTCTCCCACGTGCTGGGTAAGAATGTCACCCACCAGGTCCTTGGGGGTGATGACTGTATGTTTTGCCTCCACCATGAGTCGTCCAGAGTGTTCCACCAGAGACTTAAGCAACGCGTCTTAGTCATTTATCCCGGGAAATAAGTTACCCTACAAGGACATCTGGCGAGGAGGTTGTTGTGACCTGTGCTGTTTACCCAGCAGTTCATCCTCGTCAGGTCAACTTAGTGTTTACCTGAAGATGACGTCGATGACGTCTGATCTGAGGAAGATGACTAGTAAGATAACGTCTCACTTATACTGCCGGTAAAACAAGAAGTAATTTTCACACAAGGACGGGTTGAGACAGGGGCACAAGCTCCTCCTGTCCTCTGTCACTCAACTAAGCTGTGACAGTAATAATCCCCGTGTGTCAGTGAGCTTGTCGTCACCTGGAGCCACGTGCTAAGCTCTTATGGTGGAGTGACCGTAATTTCCTGAGTTCACAAGAGGGGTGGGGTGAGGGGCCATCCTGCTGGTTAAGTGCACGACCTACTCTCTGCTGACTCTTCTTTCTCCTAATTCCCCTATCTCTCTGCTAACTCTCATCTCTCTCTGCTAACTGTTATGTCTCTCTGCTAGCTATTAACTCTCTCTCTCTCTCTCTCTCTCTCTCTCTCTCTCTCTCTCTCTCTCTCTCTCTCTCTCTCTCTCTCTCTCTACACACTACACCCACCTACACACACTATTCTATAAACATACATTATATAACCCCTAGATATAATATATAATTAACAATAACAACTCAACATATACTCGTGTTAATAACTGCTATAATCACCTAACACAAGATTAACTGAATTAACATCCAAATCCTGTTAAAGATTTACATACCTGTCCTCGTTGGCTCACTGCACACCTGCACACGTTAACAAATCGGATTATGCACTAAATTCCCCTTCTCTCTCTGTCTCTCTGTCTCTCTGTCTCTCTGTCTCCCTGTCTTCTCAATAGCTATCTATCTATCTGTCTGTCTGTCTATCTATCTATCTATCTATCTATTTATCTATCTATCGCAACAAGCAATAAGCCTTAACTGTGATCCACGACACACCAGGTATGAAGATTAGACACCCCAGCTTAATTTACCTGATAATTAGACACCCCAGCTTAATTTATATGTTGATTTGAGAACCTACACACACACACACACACACACACACACACTGGTTGCTAGGCAGGTGTTCACGGCCGCCACCTTTGTTTAGTCTGTCTGGTCACAGTATTAATCTTACCATCATTTCTGTCAGAGTTGATCCGTCGCTTTGTACACCTCACACACCTGTTGTACAACCTCACACACCTGTTGTCTCCTCACACACCTGTTGTACAACCTCACACACCTGTTGTACAACCTCACACACCTGTTGTACAACCTCACACACCTGTTGTCTCCTCACACACCTGTTGTACAACCTCACACACCTGTTGTACAACCTCACACACCTGTTGTCTCCTCACACACCTGTTGTACAACCTCACACACCTGTTGTCTCCTCACACACCTGTTGTACAACCTCACACACCTGTTGTCTCCTCACACACCTGTTGTACAACCTCACACACCTGTTGTCTCCTCACACACCTGTTGTACAACCTCACACACCTGTTGTCTCCTCACACACCTGTTGTCTCCTCACACACCTGTTTTCACCTCACACCTGTTGTCTCCTCACACACCTGTTGTCTCCTCACACACCTGTTTTCACCTCACACCTGTTGTACAACCTCACACACCTGTTGTCTCCTCACACACCTGTTGTACAACCTCACACACCTGTTGTCTCCTCACACACCTGTTGTACAACCTCACACACCTGTTGTCTCCTCACACACCTGTTGTACAACCTCACACACCTGTTGTCTCCTCACACACCTGTTGTACAACCTCACACACCTGTTGTCTCCTCACACACCTGTTGTACAACCTCACACACCTGTTGTCTCCTCACACACCTGTTGTACAACCTCACACACCTGTTGTCTCCTCACACACCTGTTGTCTCCTCACACACCTGTTTTCACCTCACACCTGTTGTCTCCTCACACACCTGTTGTCTCCTCACACACCTGTTGTACAACCTCACACACCTGTTGTCTCCTCACACACCTGTTGTACAACCTCACACACCTGTTGTCTCCTCACACACCTGTTGTACAACCTCACACACCTGTTGTCTCCTCACACACCTGTTGTACAACCTCACACACCTGTTGTCTCCTCACACACCTGTTGTACAACCTCACACACCTGTTGTTTCCTCACACACCTGTTGTCTCCTCACACACCTGTTTTCACCTCACACCTGTTGTCTCCTCACACATTTGTTGTTTCCTCACACACGAGTACAAGACACTGTCTTATACTCGTCACTGTCTTGTTCTCGTCACTGTCTTGTTCTCGTCACTGTCTTGTTCTCGTCACTGTCTTGTTCTCGTCACTGTCTTGTTCTCGTCACTGTCTTGTTCTCGTCTCTGTCTTGTTCTCGTCACTGTCTTGTTCTCGTCACTGTCTTGTTCTCGTCACTGTCTTGTTCTCGTCTCTGTCTTGTTCTCGTCACTGTCTTGTTCTCGTCACTGTCTTGTTCTCGTCTCTGTCTTGTTCTCGTCACCGTCTTGTTCTCGTCACTGTCTTGTTCTCGTCTCTGTCTTGTCCTCGTCACTGTCTTGTTCTCGTCACTGTCTTGTTCTCGTCTCTGTCTTGTTCTCGTCACTGTCTTGTTCTCGTCACTGTCTTGTTCTCGTCACTGTCTTGTTCTCGTCACTGTCTTGTTCTCGTCTCTGTCTTGTTCTCGTCACTGTCTTGTTCTCGTCACTGTCTTGTTCTCGTCACTGTCTTGTCCTCGTCACTGTCTTGTTCTCGTCACTGTCTTGTTCTCGTCACTGTCTTGTTCTCGTCACTGTCTTGTTCTCGTCACTGTCTTGTTCTCGTCACTGTCTTGTTCTCGTCACTGTCTTGTCCTCGTCACTGTCTTGTTCTCGTCACTGTCTTGTTCTCGTCACTGTCTTGTTCTCGTCACTGTCTTGTTCTCGTCACTGTCTTGTACTCGTCACTGTCTTGTTCTCGTCACTGTCTTGTTCTCGTCACTGTCTTGTTCTCGTCACTGTCTTGTACTCGTCACTGTCTTGTCCTCGTCACTGTCTTATACTCGTCACTGTCTTCTGGTTTATGATGCCAGATGTTGGACGTGTTCAGTATCAAGCCCTGCCCTTAACACGCTCCAGGTCCCCGCTTATACCTACCTGTTGTTGTGTGTCTTACAGTACAGTGGGCGTCTTAACAACATGGCCATCTACCCCCCCCCCCCCCTATTGTCGTCTTGAAGGTGGCCATTCTCGCCCCTCCACACACTATTGTCGTCTTGAAGGTGGCCACCCCCCCCTATTGTTGTTTTGAAGGTGGCCATCCTCTCCCCTCCACACACTATTGTCGTCTTGAAGGTGGCCATCTACCCCCCCCCCCCTATTGTCGTCTTGAAGGTGGCCATCTACCCCCCCCCTATTGTTGTTTTGAAGGTGGCCATCCTCTCCCCTCCACACACTATTGTCGTCTTGAAGGTGGCCATCTACCCCCCCCCCCTATTGTCGTCTTGAAGGTGGCCATCTACCCCCCCCCCCTATTGTCGTCTTGAAGGTGGCCATCCTCTCCCCTCCACACACTATTGTAGTCTTGAAGGTGGCCACCCCCTCCCATTGTTGTTTTGAAGGTGGCCATCCTCTCCCCTCCACACACTATTGTAGTCTTGAAGGTGGCCACCCCCCCCCCCCCATTGTTGTTTTGAAGGTGGCAATCCTCTCCCCTCCACACACTATTGTAGTCTTGAAGGTGGCCATCCTCTCCCCTCCACACACTATTGTAGTCTTGAAGGTGGCCACCCCCCCCCCCATTGTTGTTTTGAAGGTGGCCATCCTCTCCCCTCCACACACTATTGTAGTCTTGAAGGTGGCCACCCCCCTATTGTTGTTTTGAAGGTGGCCATCCTCCCTCCTCCACACACTATTGGTGTTTTGAAGGTGGCCACCCCCGCCATTGTAGTCTTGAAGGTGGCCATCCTCTCCCCTCCACCACACAAATTGCCATCTTGAAAGTGACCACCCCCCTCACTACTGCCATCTTGAAAGTGGCCACCCCCCTCACTATTGCTGTCTTGAAAGTGGCCACCCCCTACACTATTGTCGTCTTGAAGGTGGCCATTCTCTTCCCCTACACACTATTGTCGTCTTGAAGGTGGCCACCCCCTCACTACTGCCATCTTGAAAGTGGCCACCCCCCTCACTATTGCTGTCTTGAAAGTGGCCACCCCCTACACTATTGTCGTCTTGAAGGTGGCCATTCTCTTCCCCCACACACTATTGTCGTCTTGAAGGTGGCCACCCCCTCACTATTGCCATCTTGAAAGTGGCCACCCCCTACACTATTGTCGTCTTGAAGGTGGCCACCCCCTCACTATTGCCATCTTGAAAGTGGCCACCCCCTCACTATTGCTGTCTTGAAAGTGGCCACCCCCCTACACTATTGTCGTCTTGAAGGTGGCCATTCTCTTCCCCCACACACTATTGTCGTCTTGAAGGTGGCCACCCCCCTCACTACTGCCATCTTGAAAGTGGCCACCCCCTACACTATTGTTGTCTTGAAAGTGGCCACCCCCTACACTATTGTTGTCTTGAAGGTGGCCATTTTTATGTAGGGTCTTGTTAGTACACAGTGAGGCCATTATCACCCTGTTATGGCCATCATCTACACGGGTCTTATTTATGTTTTGATAGATGGAGCGACGTGGGAGAGGTCCAGTACACTCACTCAACCTAACCTAACGTAACCCAACCAAACCTAACGTAACCTAACGTAACCCAACCAAACCAAACGTAACCTAACGTAACCTAACCAAGCCCAACCTAACCTAACGTAACCCAACCAAACCTAACGTAACCCAACCAAACCTAACGTAACCTAACGTAACCTAACCAAGCCCAACCTAACCTAACGTAACCTAACGTAACCTAACCAAGCCCAACCTAACCTAACATAACCTAACGTAACGTAACCTAACCAAGCCCAACCTAACCTAACCAAGCCCAACCTAACCTAACCAAGCCCAACCTAACCTAACCTAACCTAACGTAACCCAACCAAACCTAACCTAACCTAACCTAGCCTAACCTAACCTAACCTACCGAGACAACAGGAGTCACATACCACACACATATCACATATCACATACCACATAACACATACATACCACAATACCACGTATTACATATAACATACCACATATAGCATACGACATATTATATACCACATACCACATACATACCACATATAACATACTACATATAACATATTATATATCACATACTACATTCATATCACATACCACATACCACATACCACATACCACAATACCACATACCACCATACCACATACATACCACGCACATACCACATACATACCACGCACATACCACATACCACAATACCACATACATACCACGCACATACCACATATCACATACCACGCACATACCACATATCACATACTTACCACATACCACAAACTAAATACATACCACATTTATACCACATATCACATACTACATACCATATACCACGAACCCACATACCCACATGCCACATATCACATACATGCCACATACCACAATGGTCAGAGCTGGTCGAGAGTGTAAAAATATGGTTGTACACACTTCCACGCCGTGTTTAGTCTCTCCCTGTCCTTTGGAGAGAGATAGACAGGGAGAGAGATAGACAGGGAGAGAGATAGACAGGGAGAAAGATAGACAGGGGGAGAGGTAGACAGGGAGAGAGATAGACAGGGGGAGAGGTAGACAGGGAGAGAGATAGACAGGGGGAGAGATAGACAGGGAGAGAGATAGACAGGGGGAGAGATAGACAGGGGGAGAGGTAGACAGGGGGAGAGGTAGACAGGGAGAGAGATAGACAGGGGGAGAGATAGACAGGGAGAGAGGTAGACAGGGAGAGATATAGACAGGGAGAGAGATAGACAGGGAGAGAGATAGACAGGGGGAGAGGTAGACAGGGAGAGAGATAGACAGGGAGAGAGGTAGACAGGGAGAGATATAGACAGGGGGAGAGATAGACAGGGGGAGAGATAGACAGGGGGAGAGGTAGACAGGGAGAGAGATAGACAGGGGGAGAGGTAGACAGGGAGAGAGATAGACAGGGGGAGAGATAGACAGGGAGAGAGATAGACAGGGGGAGAGGTAGACAGGGGGAGAGGTAGACAGGGAGAGAGATAGACAGGGAGAGAGATAGACAGGGAGAGAGATAGACAGGGGGAGAGATAGACAGGGGGAGAGGTAGACAGGGTGAGAGGTAGACAGGGGGAGAGATAGACAGGGGGAGAGATAGACAGGGAGAGAGATAGACAGGGGGAGAGGTAGACAGGGAGAGAGATAGACAGGGGGAGAGGTAGACAGGGAGAGAGATAGACAGGGAGAGAGATAGACAGGGAGAGAGATAGACAGGGGGAGAGATAGACAGGGGGAGAGGTAGACAGGGTGAGAGGTAGACAGGGGGAGAGATAGACAGGGGGAGAGATAGACAGGGAGAGAGATAGACAGGGGGAGAGGTAGACAGGGAGAGAGATAGACAGGGAGAGAGATAGACAGGGTGAGAGATAGACAGGGAGAGAGGTAGACAGGGGGAGAGACCGTCAGGGTGAATCCGCTTTGGCAGGTTAATGCTAATGGAAGGATGAAGGTGGCGCTTGTTGCTTTGGCCTGCCTGGGTGGATATTCTCTCTCTCTCTCTCTCTCTCTCTCTCTCTCTCTCTCTCTCTCTCTCTCTCTCTCTCTCTCTCTCTCTCATTTTTCTTCTTTGTGCTTTTCATCCTCTTATTTTTTTCACATTTTTTCTTATCTTCTTCCTCCTCCTTCTCTCCGTCCTCTTTCCTTCTGTTGTTCCTTCTTCACTTCTCTTCCTTATCTTCCTTCACCTTGTCTTCCTCTCCCTTCCTTCTATTCTCTTCATTTCTTTCCCTCTGCTGCCTCCCTCTTCTCCTCCTTTTTCACCTTCCTGTATCTCTCCCCCCCCCTTTTCCCCCTTTCCCCCCTTTCCTTTCCTCTTTCTTCCCTCTTCCCCATCTCCTTCTCTTCTTCTTCCCACTGTTTTCCTTTCCATACCTCCTCCTCCTCCTATTTCCCTCCTCATCCTCGTTTTCCTCTCCCCCTTTCCTTCCTCCTTCCTATACCTCTTCCTCCACCTCCAACCCATAATCTTCCTCTTCCTCCTCCTCTTACCCCTCATCTTCCTCTTCCTCTTCCTCTTCCTCCCCCTCCTCCTCCAACCCACAATCCCCCTCCTCCTCCTCCTCCTCCAGCACAAAGACCAGCCATCAATATTTAATAGAGGTAAGCTAAGCCCCGGCGGCGCTGCTCAAACAATTCCCTCTTAAGGAAAAGGTTTA
The DNA here is from genome assembly GCA_958450375.1 of Homarus gammarus. Lineage (NCBI taxonomy): Eukaryota > Metazoa > Arthropoda > Malacostraca > Decapoda > Nephropidae > Homarus > Homarus gammarus. The sequence continues at coordinate 3,066,048 of CAUDMG010000658.1, read as the reverse complement.
ATTTTTTTATTGGTGAGTCGTAAGGTATAAAATATGTTGAGACGAACGAGTGACAGATCTTGGTGTGTGTGTGTGTGTGTGTGTGTGTGTGTGATTGAGAGTGGCAGTTTTGGTGAGAGAGTGTGAGAGTGAGGGTGAAAATGCCTCCCAGTTCCTTCCAGTACCTCCCATTAAAACCCAGTACCTCCCATTAACACCCAGTACCTCCTAGAATCTCCCAGTACCACCCATTACCACCCAGTACCACCCAGTACCTCTGCACCACACGTCACTTCCTCCTGGGCGTCACGTCAGGGTTGGTCCAGCCGGCACAGTGGTCACCAAAAAGTCTCGTGCCTGAAGAAAACTTTGGGCAGGAATTTGTATGATTGTTGTGTATTTTAAGGCCAGGAATTTCATTACCTGGCAGCGGCGTGTCGTAACCTGTCGTAATTATTACCTTTCTCTCTCTTCCTTTTTATTACTCTAGACTTTTTTTATGTTGTTTTTTGTTACTTGTTATTATTGTTTGATGGTGACTGTTGCTTTTGTTGTTATTGTTGTTATTGTTGTTGTTTTTATTATTAGTGTTGTTGTTATTGTTATTTTATTTTTATTATTGTCGTTGTTGTTGTTGTCGTTGTTGTTTATATTCCATTATTTCCGAAACAAAAACAAAATCCCCTCAAAAACCATATAAAATTCTACCCCCCCCTCCCAACCCCCAAGCCCCCCACCCCTCCCAACCCCCCCCCCCACCCCTCCCAACCCCCTGCCTCCCAACCCCCCCCCCACCCCTCCCAACCCCCCCTCCCAACCCCCCCAATAATCATATCTTCTCTTACTTAACACTGTATTAACATTTACTGCCCAACACAGATTTAATTAAACCCTAGACAAAATGACACTAATAGTTTAATGACTTCATGAAGATTATTAACGATTTTTATATTTATTTATTTTTTTTTTTTACACAGAACAAAGGAATAAATTGACCCCAAATGTCACTTAGATTTTATTAGGTGAATTATAAAAAAAAAAAAATAAAAAAATATTCGTGAGTGTTAATAAGGACAGAAATATGTGTCTTTATTTCAAGTTTAATTTATTTTTAGTTAACAGGTGATGGTTCATTACCTGTTGTGAATGGGAATAAAATTGTGGGTAAAATAATAATAACAAAGCACACACACACACACACACACACCCACACACACACACACACACACACACAGTACTGTCTCTACACCCCACCACCGCGACAGTAACAACAATAACAATAATAATAACAGCCATAATGATAATAATATTACCCAAATCTTCAATTCCAGTTTAAAAGTTTATTCTTGGCGTGGAAACATTTGCATGAGAGTAATAAAATATTCATGTGGGATAACGCAGAGGCTGGCGGCACCAAATGCATCAGCTAGGCTCTCTACCTTTTAATGTACACCTGACCTTTATACTAATTAGCATACAGCGCCACCTAATGCACTTACATTTCATTTAACAGTTATGACCCTCAAGCGCTCGTCCATCGTGAAGTCAGGATGATGGAACAACCCTATTGGCTGGTGGCTGGGAGGGAGAGGTGTTGGAGAGGAATGGAGGGAGGAACGTTGGAGGGTAGTTATGGATGTGGTGTTGGAGATGAGTGAAGGAGGAGTGTTGGAGGGAAGTGCACGGTGAGAAGGAAGTGGAAGAAGGAGAGGGGTAGGTTATGGAGGAAGAGTGTTGGAGGAGAGTGGAGGGAGTGGGATGTGGGAGGGAGGTGTGGGAAGGGAGTGTGGGAGAAAGGAAAGGGAAGAGTTCAAAGCTCCCTGACCCACAGACGGTTGACCTGACTTGACCTCCCTACCTGAACCAGCTTAGTGAGTTGTGTTGTAAATATAGTGATAGCTCTCGTGGCTTACTGTGGCTCATCGGTCGTCCCTACACTGTCACTATGACTGCTGGTTGTCCACCTTCCCTCACCTGACACTACCGGCTGCCTCTGTCACTTCCAAATGAGAAACGTCATATCAGATACCGGAGTGTCATGTCACCACCATCACAGATATGACGCTCGACCTGAAAAATGGTGAAGTTTTGTCTTTTAGTCCAGAAATACGTCAACTTAACCACAGTATGGCAGGTTATGTGTACTGTACTACCTCCTTAATGACCCCAACAATGTACAGTTCCGAAGGTGTACACATAACAAGGTGTGTTAGAGGGGACTGAGGCAAGTGTCGGCAGCTATAGTCGGCCTCATAGACCCTGGTGCCAGACACTGTACCTGCCCGCCGTCCTGTGTGGGTGTAGGAGGTGTGTTCACGAGATTTCTATCAATCATCTCTCTTAACAACACACACACACACACACACACACACCTGGTGGCCAAGATACTTCCTGTACTGTACACCTGTGAGTGGCAGTGATAGTGCCTGTATTGTGTTCTAGTTGACCATTCACTGATACTGTTCTTTGTACTGTACATAACTGTTTATATAAATATCACAGTATATTACGGAAGATTACGATAATATTAAATATAATCATCAACTGATCAATATTGAAATGACTCCAGAGACTTGAGGCTGAGCGGCCTGCTGTTAACTCTTCTTGTAGTGTTGCTGTAACTAACGCTCTCTCGTCCTGGGTGTTACGACAGCCTTAGCGGCCTCCTCTTTATAACAAGACTTATTGTAACCCCAAACAACATGATATACAGACACACACACAGCTGAAGTGTGGCTCACAACGCACAGTGGTGGTGTGGCTCACAACGCACAGTGGTGGTGTGGCTAAGTGTTTGTTTACACTCCTATCGCGTCGTGGCGACCAGCCGTTGCTAGGGAGGGAGTGTGAGCGTGAACAGTACTGGTGGTGAGATAATGTTGACATATTCACGTCCTCAGATGTGTGTGTGTGTCTGTGTGTGTCTGTGTGTGAAGTAATAATGATAATAATAGAGAGATAGATACAGATAGGCTTTATAGCTAAATAAATTTCGGTTGATAAATGAAGGTCCGATACACATTCCCTGATCAAGTTAATAATAAGTTAATGGAGGAATCTTATGGTAAATATTATCACTGTGGTGTGCTATTGGTTATTACAAACAAGCACAACGATCAGTACATAACCCAACACCTTGTTCCGAAGCTCCGCCCACTCACGTCATCATATTCAAGATCTCGTGAAACATCAAGGATTCGAAACAGTTCATTAACGTGGCTCCGGATTCATGGAGTTGTGAATCTAGTTTATCAGAATCCTTATATATGTAAACCAACACAACTCAGGGTTATTATTAGTGATCCAAAAGTTGTAATATTTCTTCCCTGACATAAATAATTGTCTCTTACGAATAATGTTTCAAATGGAAGAGTTTCGGTTTATTGTGTGAGAGTGAGTGATGTGTCTCAAGGATTCAGTAAACTTGAGAATGAGGTTGGTGAAGCAGGTATGGTCACGCCGGCTCACAACACCTGACCTGCCGGGCTGGACTACCTCATTCCCGGATCCTGCTGACTGTCTGTTGCACCTAAGTTCACCTCATAGTGCTGATGGGGAAGTGATTGTGGTGGTGCTGAGGAAGTGATTGTGGTGCTGAGAAAGTGATTGTGGTGCTGGAAACTTGATTGTGGTGCTGAGAAAATGATTGTGGTGCTGAGAAAATGATTGTGGTGCTGGGGAAGTGAATGTGGTAGTGCTGTAGTGAAAGTGAGGGTGGTGGTGCTGGGATAGTGATTGTGATGGTGGTGGTTCTGCAGTGAAAGTGATGGTGGTAATGCTGCATTGAAAGTGACTGATGGTGCTACAGTGAAAGTGACTTGTGGTGGTGGTGCTGCATCAGTGAAAGTGACTGGTGATGGTGGTGGTGCTACAGTGAAAGTGGCGGTGGTGCTGCAGTGAAAGTGACTAGTGGTGGTGCTGGGCTAGTGATTGTGATAGTGCTGCAGTGAAGGTGATGGTGGTGCTGCAGTAAAAGTGATGGTGGTGCTGCAGTAAAAGTGGTGGTGGTGCAGCAGTAAAAGTGATGGTGGTGCTGCAATAAAAGTGATGGTGGTGCTGCAGTGAAAGTGATGGTGGTGCTGCAGTAAAAGTGATGGTGGTGCTGCAGTAAAAGTGGTGGTGGTGCAGCAGTAAAAGTGGTGGTGGTGCTGCAGTAAAAGTGATGGTGGTGCTGCAGTAAAAGTGATGGTGGTGCTGCAGTAAAAGTGGTGGTGGTGCAGCAGTAAAAGTGGTGGTGGTGCAGCAGTAAAAGTGATGGTGGTGCTGCAGTAAAAGTGGTGGTGGTGCAGCAGTAAAAGTGGTGGTGGTGCTGCAGTAAAAGTGATGGTGGTGCTGCAGTAAAAGTGATGGTGGTGCTGCAGTAAAAGTGGTGGTGGTGCAGCAGTAAAAGTGGTGGTGGTGCAGCAGTAAAAGTGATGGTGGTGCTGCAGTAAAAGTGGTGGTGGTGCTGCAGTAAAAGTGGTGGTGGTGCTGCAGTAAAAGTGGTGGTGGTGCTGCAGTAAAAGTGATGGTGGTGCTGCAGTAAAAGTGATGGTGGTGCTGCAGTAAAAGTGGTGGTGGTGCAGCAGTAAAAGTGATGGTGGTGCTGCAGTAAAAGTGATGGTGGTGCAGCAGTAAAAGTGATGGTGGTGCTGCAGTAAAAGTGATGGTGGTGCAGCAGTAAAAGTGATGGTGGTGCAGCAGTAAAAGTGATGGTGGTGCTGCAGTAAAAGTGATGGTGGTGCTGCAGTAAAAGTGATGGTGGTGCAGCAGTAAAAGTGATGGTGGTGCTGCAGTAAAAGTGATGGTGGTGCTGCAGTAAAAGTGATGGTGGTGCTGCAGTGAAAGTGATGGTGGTGCTGCAGTAAAAGTGATGGTGGTGCTGCAGTAAAAGTGGTGGTGGTGCAGCAGTAAAAGTGATGGTGGTGCTACAGTGAAAGTGGCGCTGGTGCTGCAGTAAAAGTGATGGTGGTGCTGCAGTGGAAGTGATGGTGGTGCTGCAGTGAAAGTGATGGTGGTGCTGCAGTGAAAGTGGTGCTGGCTGCTCTACTTAATAATGTATACAGTTAATATAAATTTATCTTGTTAATTCATCAGGTATATAAACTAATATGAGTATTCGACATATTTTATTATATATTGCTAATCCAAACAGTGTATGGACGACTCTGGGTAATGTGTGGTCAGGTAGCAAGGTGGACCTGTACCTGTCAATACTCGTGGTAATGTGTGGTCAGGTAGCAAGATGGTGGACCTGTACCTGTCAAGACTCAGGGTATTGTGTGGTCAGGTAGCAAGATGGTGGACCTGTACCTGTCAAGACTCAGGGTAATGTAAGTAGTAAATGTATATAAAATAGATAATTAATAGTCTTGTTAACATAATATGGTTCTGAAGCAGATGTTAGGTATGTTTACAGTTTCTAGGCCAAGATAGTAAGTAACTTGGATGGCTTCTAAGGCCCCAAGAGTTAGAAGGAATACGCTTCTCTTATTATTCGTACTGCTTTTTTCTTGATCTCTGTTTTACCTCTAACCCCTCACACTATTCATACACAATTTCTGCCCCCTTAGGGTCTTCTGATCACAATCTTAATTCTATTAAATCAAACTGGGCACGACCACCTCCCCCACCCCCTCTAAACGCCAACTATGGCACTATCGGAGGGCAAACTGGCAATCCTTGCGAGAGTTCTGCTCCAACTTTCCTTGGGATGAATGTTGCTTTTCCACTCGGGACGCCTCGGTATGTGCTGACAGCATTGCCGGGGTTATACAGGGTGGTATGAGTGCATTTAACTCATCTTCTATCAAAATTTTCACTTTACAATCATGGTTAGATCGCTCCTATTCTCTTGCATGCAGGGAGAGAGATAGGGCGTATCAAGTTAGGTTTAATATCTCCTTCTCCTATCACCCACTCCTCTTTCATTACTTCTAGGAGTCGTTGTAAGGCTATTCTTCGTAGGGCCAAGCGGAATTTTATAAAAAGAAAGACCGTTGTCCTTACTAACTCTTCTTCTAGTAAATCCTTCTGGTCCTTAACCAAAAACATCTGTAATAACCTCTGCACTCCCTCTTTTCCTCCTCTCTTACGACCTGATAACTATAGCCAACTCTCCCCCTGTTAAAATCAATCTCTTTGGCACCTTATTCTCCTCTAACTCCACTTAAGACGAATCCAACTCTATCCCTCCTACTCCTCCTATTGAACCTATGCACTTTCCTATAATCTCCACTCATAGGGTTGCCGGTGTGTTATCCAGGTTGGATGTGAGTAAGGCACATGGACCGTGCGGAATACCCCCTCGTGTTCTGAGGGAGTGTGCTGAAGTTCTGGCCCCTGTGCTTGCTCGCCTCTTTCGTATTTTCCTCAAAACCCTAACTTTTCCTTCTTCTTGGAAGCATGCCCTGGTTCAGCTCATCCCGAAGAAGGGTGACCATTCCAATCCCTCTAACGATCGCCCCATTACCTTAACTTCATCCCTCTCTTAAGATTTTCGAAACTATCCTGAACTCCCATTTTCTCCGTCATATACAGGATGATTCAGCAAAGAGTACATTAAATTGGAGAATGAAATCCTTGGATAATTCTAAGCCACAATGTCTCTATGGTAAAATGTCAGATTCTGCATATGCCCAGGTGTTGGTGACAGGTGCGAGCAAATTAAACATAGTCCAGGCATTATGGAGCGTGTCAATGGTACGACGTGTACAGGCCTGCATTGAGGCAGACTGGGGCACCTTTGAACATTTCCCTTTAGGTTGTAACAAAGAGGGGTCACACTGTACAGATCTGTGAATAAATGATAACAAAAACCTACGGGGGTTTCACTTCAAATTCACTCTCATTTATACAACATCTTAAATGTATTGGAAACTATGCAGAATCGGACATTTTACCATAGAGACATTGTGGTTTAGAATTATCCAAGGATTTAATTCTCCAATTTAATGTACTCTGCTGAATCACCCTGTATATTATATAATATATCGAACAAAATAAACAAACCAAACCTAATGCATCTACTGTTCTCTTAGGTAGGTAAGGTAGGTTCTTTTTATCAGCCATAAATTATGTAATAAAGCAGTATTTGTGTTTTGTAAGGGATCTTGTTGGTGGCAGGAAGCGTCTTGTATGTAAACAATGGGCAGGACCTCAGGCGGAGTGTTAGGGAGGGATTAATAATATTTATTTCTTCCCACTTTAGGCTTTTCATAGAGTAAAGTATTTATGTTCCTTAGAAAAATGTCCTCAGTTTGCTGGTTAACGTGGGCAACCATTAACCAGTAATACCCATACCTGGTAACTTGTATAGTTAACAATATGCCCGGTATCTTGTATAGTTAAGATCATTAGTGAAACGTGCCACAACATGCGTTTGTTTGAACCAACCTAACCTAACCTAACCTAACCTAACTTGTATTTTTCTTTAGTCTTTTTTGGGATTTCAGACAAGTTGTAATTTCATACCAGTGTAATTTTTATTTAATGCATTCCTACATTGATACCAATACAGTTGTTTTGACCACTTGTGTTAGTGCCATTGACACTTACAGACACTGAGTGTGGCAAGTGAACAACTGCCGTGTTAATGGTGCTGTGGAAAGTGGTTGACTTCTGAGTGTCACAGGAAGTGCCATACTGTACAAAGGTTATGTAACTAAATGTTTTATTTGTATCAATAACATTTATTTGTTGTTCTGAACTAAATAGAAAGTGTTCAAGTTCTCAGTTGATGTCAGTTTTCTGACTCGTGAATTTGTTGAAATAACACGAGTTGAGGGTTATTTTTTTCAGTGTTGTATTTCTTTGCCAATGATTTTAATTCACAGTAGTGCATTAATATATCTTACGGTGTAGAATACGTTGTGAGTAAAGTTGCTGTATGTTATTTGAGAACTAATTCAGGTATACTTTCAGCATTTGCATTGATTGTAGTGAAGACTTTTATGGTGAAATGGATGCCTAGTGAATGCAATCTTTGAAAATGGATTGTTGAATACATGTAAAGACCACCAATTATGAGTACAGTACAGAGTAATTTGTGAAGTGTTAACACTGTGTTAAGATAATTGTGCACTGAAAGAGACACTAAAACTTAGAGTACAGAAAATATTACATTATTATTCACTTGTAAAAACTTAAGTTATAGTTTATTTGGGACATTCTCAACGAGTATTATCAGTTAATTTTTGTGATTAATAACTTCAGCATTACCCTGAGTATTTTTGTGTACTGAAACTGTATGTGTTCTTTCTGAAGTCTAGAATAATTTTGCGCATCAGTCTCCTGTAATATTACCACTTATTTTTATTATTAATCAATTAAGCAGTATTATGCATTTGTATGTGTCAGTGCTGTGCCCCTGGGCTATAGAAGGGTGTAGACTGAATTTGTCTGTGCTTGTGAAGTATTGAAGCTTAGTTGTGACATCAATGCATGATGATCACAGTCATTGTTGATAAGTTGCAACCTGTGTGTGAGTTCTGAGGAGAACTTAACGAAGCCATGCAGGCAAGTATTGAGCAGCGAAAACTGCTGGAGGCTCAAAGGTGTGTGGACAGAGTCATGTGTGTGGAGATCAGTGACGCCCAAGTTACACCAAGGGATTTTCCATCAGGATCAGAGCCTGATGAAGAGAAGACTATCAGGAGATGAGGAATTTAGTGGCTGGCATGGCTACTAGATCTTAGGTGTGTTTGATGGTGGGAGGGGAGCCAGTGGTTTGAATAGATCTTTATAAGAAGTTTCCTTAGACTGTCTCTTGGTCATTGTTGTGCAGTTGGGAGGTGATGCGGTGTTGTGTTGCCTTTATGATTTGTCTTTTGGATTTGTTGATTGTGGAAGATAATTGTGTGTTTACACTTGTGTGGGTGTAGGTGATTGACTTTTTTTGAGGTTGTGCATTTTGATTTTATTTTCGGGGAGGAGATTGTGAAAGGGACTGTCAGAGTACGGTGAGGACATGGAGGTTGGCTGATGTGTTTCACTTGAGTTGAGACCATCTGATGTGTGGAGGTCCTATGCCTGTTATGCCTCAGTACGGATACATAGACCTGGTGAAATTTAAATGCCTGATAGCAAAGTAACAGAAGTTAGTGCTTGGATTGGTATCTCGTGAGGACTGTTGTGTCGGCATTATCGTCTGTTGGACGTCGTGTTGACTATGACCCTCAGATCTTGCCTCGTCTTGTGAGCGCAGATTGACTTTCAGCTTTAAAAAGTCAGCCTGATTCATTCATCAGCTGGATGGGGTCAAGTAAGCAACACCTAGCCTGAGAACTCTATTGTTGAGCCTTGTTGTGGTCCTGTTTAAGCTTCTATCAATTGCCTAATGTAAAACCTTCACTGTCTACATGTTAAACCAAATGGATGAGCAAAATGTAACAGGTGTGATTTTGTATTCTTATTATGTTGTGTGTTGTTAATGTAAGACTCATATTTTTTTTTTCTGTACACGACTTAATTTCATGAATTTATTTACTTGTGTCTGTATTTTTTTTATAACTCAATTGATGTGAACAGAATTTGTTCTATGTATGTGAAACTACAGTATTTGACATGTTTTGTATTGAATGTATTGTTGATAAATAACCAAGTATTACAGTGTATTTTGTTTCGAAGATTATGTAATTATTGTGAATGTTTTATTGACTATACTGCATAATATGAATCTTTGGGGAAGGGATAGCTTTGTACTGACCACAGTCATACATGTTAGTTAACGTAAGATCAGATGAGTTATATTACGCTCAATAGCCCTTAAAACATGTAGCTATAACTTACTTCTTGAGTCCATCTACTGAGACGTCCATTTTCTCACCGCTTCACTAGCCTCAGACGGGCGTCTTCTGTCATGTGTTTCAGACTCTCTAAGCATCTCATGTTGATCTTTGTAGATTTAAAATTACAAATGTGTTTCATTAAGTTAGATATGTCCGCTTACAGCTGTAACATTCAAGTTCCATTGTGAGTGATGTTGAAAGCTTCAACTGTATTTACCTTAAGTAAAATTGTCAAGACAATCCCTGTGTTTGAGTTTGCAATAGAGACAAGAATTGTATTCCCTGTCCTGGGAGACGAACAAAGTTTCCATTTGCCACTGAAGTCAGATTGTTTTAATTACCAATTACCAGAGAATCTGATGTCTATATTGAAATTATTGTCAGTTTTGTTTATGTACGTCATCAATCAAATATTAGAAACATGTTTACTCATTATCGCCCTAAAATCTAACAGTGAGAAAGAAAAGTCACTTGTCCCTATTTTGATGACACTGTAGAGAATGCCAATGCCAGTCTGCGCACTTTTGAAGTGTAATTAGTGTATTGCAAGCTCGAGCATTGATTGAATTGTAAGTAATAGCCTTAAGAAAATTGATCTAACCCATAACATTGATTTTCATAGTTCAGTGTGTAGTCCAACTGAGTTAAGTGAATATATACACAAATGCGTGAAGCGACACTCTGACGTACGCGAGTTGCCATAGCGATGTTTATAGCCCAGTGTACGAGACAGGAGTCACTTCTCATGACTCTTCTCCTTCACCGTCTCTCAGTTGTGTACATAGTCCCTTCACCGTCTCTCAGTTGTGTACATAGTCCCTTCACCGCCTTATTAAGTGAATATAACTCAGTTGAACTTTTGCTGAATATATCAGTGTTCATGCTCTATTGTAGTTAAAAGTCATATGTGCCAAGTTCCTTTGCCAGACGTGTGTTGATATTTTGTATTTAATTTTAGATTTCTCTTGACTCACTCCTTCACTGTCTTTCAGACACTGTGTGTGTTTTGCCGCTACCGAGGATTGGTAACCGCTTACAGCAAGTTGTCCGAGCCAGAATGTCGTTAATGCAGCCGGATTAATATCGGAGTACAAGACGAGCCCGGGATCTTGGGTTCTGGATGGTACCAACTGCAGCCTCGTCCCTGGAGTTTAACCAACGCTGTATTTGTCTGCTGTAAACACCAGCAGTGTAAACATAGTCTATACTCATCGTATATGTATGCGTAAAATAATTACATTTTGTACATTATTGTGGAGGATTATCGGACATATAATTATTGTCTCAGGTTGAGTATTAAACCCACAAATATTAATACCAACAGAAGTAGCGCTTCTTAAATGTGAGTCAACCGGCTGTACACACAGTTGAGGCATGCTGGTGTACATATGTTCCCTGTTTGTTCTTCCAATAATGACATGACGATACAAGCACCAATGGAAGGACTTGCTGTGTGGTGTAGGAGTGAGGGAAGGACTTGATGTGTGGTGTAGGAGTGAGGGAAGGACTTGTATTGGTAATCATAATAAGGTTTGTATAATAAAAATGTTGGCAAATACTCGCATGAAATAGGCACACAACTCCATCTATTGATTAAAACCCATACTAGCCAGTCAGTCGGCCAATTGTAGAGTAAGGTGAGAATGCTCAGCCAATCAACGGTCAGGGACTCGGAGTGTCATCCCTCCAAACCAGTAAACTGTAGGGAAAATTAGTGAAGGTGTTGTTTGTGGTTGTTTACTTGTGTCTTGTCAAAGTGTTAGGTTACTCGACCCGGGACAGAGGTGATGAGTGCTGGGAGGGTGAGTGGAGCAGAGACAGGACTTCCTTCCTTGAGCCAGAGCACGTCGGTGAGAGAACCCTTCACGTATATTGTTGATTTGTCTGTTATGTTTTGTTGGTTTAAGGTGGATTAGTATGGTTAATATGCCTGGAGTTGTAATATTGTATAAGTTGTAGCCAAATATTATCTTTTGTTTAGGAGGACTCTACCCACGTCAAGGACCGGGCGTGAGAGACGTCATAGTGAAGTATTCTACAGTCCTTGTCCTCTAGGGGGATATATATCACCTGACGTGTCCAGTCGTGGGAACTCGCGGAGGACAGCAGACCAGAGTTAACCGGAATCCCAGTTCAGGGGCGACTTGAGTCTAACTGCATCCCTCGTGTATGCTGTTCGGGGGAGCTGGGTCTCCTCTGTACTCCGGTCGACCTCACGCCCCCTCTGTACTCCGGTCGACCTCACGCCCTCTCTGTACTCCAGTCGACCTCACGCCCCCTCTGTACTCCGGTCGACCTCACGCCCCCTCTGTACTCCAGTCGACCTCACGCCTCCTCTGTACTCCGGTCGACCTCACGCCTCCTCTGTACTCCGGTCGACCTCACGCCTCCTCTGTACTCCGGTCGACCTCACGCCTCCTCTGTACTCCGGTCGACCTCACGCCCCCTCTGTACTCCGGTCGACCTCACGCCTCCTCTGTACTCCGGTCGACCTCACGCCCCCTCTGTACTCCGGTCGACCTCACGCCTCCTCTGTACTCCGGTCGACCTCACGCCTCCTCTGTACTCCGGTCGACCTCACGCCCCCTCTGTACTCCGGTCGACCTCACGCCCCCTCTGTACTCCGGTCGACCTCACGCCCCCTCTGTACTCCGGTCGACCTCACGCCTCCTCTGTACTCCGGTCGACCTCACGCCTCCTCTGTACTCCGGTCGACCTCACGCCCCCTCTGTACTCCGGTCGACCTCACGCCCCCTCTGTACTCCGGTCGACCTCACGCCCCCTCTGTACTCCGGTCGACCTCACGCCTCCATACACCACTACTGACAGACTCGTCGGCAGAGCTGCTGTATTGTACCTCATGTTTAGATGTCGGCAGATCATTATACTCGCTTAGTTAAACTTAATAATTATATTTCTCTTGTGTGTTATTGTAAATGAATTTATATTTGGAGCCTCAGAATAGATTGACGTAGCAGTCTACCAGCAAAGATCCTATTTGGCCTTTACAAGGAGTGAGGGAAGGACTTATGTGGTGTAGGAGTGAGGGAAGGATTTGTTGTGTAGTGTAGGAGTGAGGGAAGGACTTGTTGTGTGGAGTAGGAGTGAGGGAAGGACTTGTTGTGTGGAGTAGGAGTGATATAAGGACTTGCTATGTGGAGTAGGAATGAGGGAAGGACTTGTTGGGTGGAGTAGGAGTGATATAAGGACTTGCTATGTGGAGTAGGAGTGAGGGAAGGACTTATTGGGTGGAGTAGGAGTGATATAAAGACTTGCTATGTGGAGTAGGAGTGAGGGAAGGACTTGTTGTGTGGAGTAGGAGTGATATAAGGACTTGCTATGTGGAGTAGGAATGAGGGAAGGACTTGTTGTGTGGTGAAGGAGTGATACAAGTATTTTTTCTGTGGTGTAGGAGTGATGGAAGGACTTGTTCTGGTGTGTAGGAGTGAGGGAAGGACTTGTTGTGTGATTTAAGAGTGGTGGAAGGACTTGCTGTGTGGAGTAGGAGTGATCTAAAGACTTGCTGTGTGGTTTAGGAGTGGTGGAAGGACTTGTTGTGTGGAGTAAGAGTGATATAAGGACTTGCTGTGTAGTGTAGGAGTGAGGGAAGGACTTGTTGGGTGGAGTAGGATTGATATAAGTGCTTGTTGTGTAGTGTAGGAGTGAGGGAACGACTTGTTGTGTGGAGTAGGAGTGATATAAGGAGTTGTTGTGTAGTGTAGGAGTGAGGGAAGGACTTGTTGGGTGGTGTAGGAGTGATACAAGTATTTTTTTGTGGTGTAGGAGTGAGGGAAGGACTTGTTCTGGTGTGTAGGAGTGAGGGAAGGACTTGTTCTGGTGTGTAGGAGTGAGGGAAGGACTTGCTGAGTGGTAAAGGTGTTAAATGCGGAGGACTTGGTAGATGCTAAGGGTTGTATAAATTTATGTAGGGGTGACACTGATGGACTTGTCTTACTAGGGTTGACTGCCATACATTGTTATAATCTTTGTTAGTGTGGACGTTATCACCTTTTGTTTAACTTAAATTAGTCCAGTCAATGTTTTGAGTACATAATGTTTTAAGATGTTTTTTGTTCTAGTCAACCATTGTAAAGTAAAGTGCTTCAGTCCCACCAATGGGGTACACCGCTGGTAGTGACGTCAGTAATGGTGGCCCTCTGGTGACTATAGTCCACTTAGAATACAGAGAACATGTGACATTGATTACAAGCAAGTTATAAGTATTTAAGTACAGTTATAGTTGTAATTAATTAGTTACAATCAATCTGTATTGCAGTGTCAGGAAGAATAAAATAATTGGTTTGTGTCAAGTGTATTTCTCAAAGAACATTCTTATTGTAAAAAGTTATTTATTAAAATAATTGTAAGTCTTAAATAAAGTTTTCTTTGATATGTAAAGTCACTTTAAACAATGCAATCGAGATAGTCGATACAGGAATAACAAAAATTTGGCCTTAAAACAAAAAATGGAATTGAAAGATGTGGTGGGCGTACTGCTGCACTTCAGGGAGGAGCGAGTAGCCATTATGGTGACCACTGGGAACATGTTTTAGCTGGTGCCCGTCCCCGCAACACCGCGGTGCACTCAGGTTCCTACAGTGGTCGGACAGGGACCATCATCAGCCCCCGAGACCTGCCACACACTCAGTGCTAGGTCTTGGGACAACACCTGCCAGTCCCCGGTCAGAGGACGCCAGTGGCCTCTGTTCTGCTTGACCACCGCCCCATGTGAACCACGGGATGCACAAGTGACCTAGTCTTGCCGCAGGCCCTGGCACTCTTGCATCGACCTGTTGCAGCCTGATTGATGGCGGCAGGACGGTTGGTACAAGCCTTGCTGCTGAGCAGTCCCTCGTGAACAGGATAAGTGGGTCAGGAGATGGCGGATAACCCTACTTGTTAACTCATCCGTGTGGTGACACCGGGCAGGGCCATGGTTAATGAGACAACCTCCTTCACGGTAGGACTCGAGGACTCATACTTGGGTACGGGGCGCCATGTACTCGTTACTGGTGGAATGTGTAACGTTTATTAGTAATCGAAGAGTTGTATTACTGTTATGTTGCCACTGAGGCCATCCAGTAACACGTGATGGCCGCTCTCCCTCCCGGGTACCACACAATGATGCTGTTTATCCTGACACTACCTTTGCCAGGTAACACCCACACCTTCCTAACACTCCCGGAGAGAGTCTGGGGGCGGCTCTACAGGTTCAGTTTCGGAAATGTGTTCCTACACCACCTGTGGTAAACCGTGTCTCTAAACGGTAGCATCACGGTAGTAGTATCACTGTTTATGAATGAATGGGTATTGGTCGTGTTACGACGGACGTGACTGGTGGATAGGTTTGCTATAGGCCATATAGGTTGGCCGTTTGGAGACACGGGTTACCACAGGGGGAGTAGGAATACATTTCCGCAACTACCAGATTTTTCTGGTTGCGTGATGGAAGAGCCTAACACTAAGCAGCTCCTTCTATACCCAGGACGGTTCGCAGTGCAAAGTTTGCAGATTGGCGGCACCTAATGCAAGGTTTACAAAATGGCGCTGGGTCTGTTTACACTCGTGGACACCTGGTGGCGGCTAGTGGAGTTTATCCTAAGTCCCGTGAAGTTCATATTGAGTATCTCCATCCATCTATGACGTGAGTTAAACAGGATCAATAAAACACATCCTTTATACAAACATTTTATTACATCATAAGTCAATAAATATGTAGCGGTATTTACAAGTTTATTGGCACCAGAACTTGACCACCAGATGAGTATTGTAAGGCTATGTACATTTTGACCTTTGACTTTCTTCTTCATTATTATTATTATTATTCATGTTTATGGTCGGTACATTAAAGAGGGGTTACGCACCGACCACCAACCAATCAGGAGGCGCCTAGTACAAACAGGAAAAAAAAAGTCCCGCGCGTGATTGGTCACTTCAAGTAAAGTTTACATCCCGGATATACACTTGAACCAATCACGCTGCGTCTTACATACCAAATATTTGTTTACCTTTTTTTTCTTCCATTCTGGTTGCTGATTGGTGGATTTTTCCCCCCTCTTCGTGTAGCTAGTGAGACCATACTGAACCTATAGCTAAGTGAAAATTGTTTTGATTGTTAACTATAAACTTACACATAGTGCTTAACTGACTACAAAGATTACTAAAGAGAAAGCTTTTAAGTGTCGGTTATATATATAATATTAATACAAAACAAACCAACGGCCGAAATAGGGTTTTATTATTCGCGTGATACTAAATTCTGCGTTAATTTGTTTTGGTTCGTCTAAAAAGTTCGCACTATAAACAAGGGGTGTGGTGGTGGTAGGGGTGAGAGGTGGTGGTAGGGGTGAGACATGGTGGTAGGGGGGAGAGATGGTGGTAGGGGGGAGAGATGGTGGTAGGGGGGAGACATGGTGGTAGGGGGTGAAAGATGGTGGTAGGGGTGAGAGATGGTGGTAGGGGTGAGACATGGTGGTAGGGGGGAGAGATGGTGGTAGGGGTGAAAGATGGTGGTAGGGGTGAGAGGTGGTGGTACGGGGTGAAAGATGGTGGTAGGGGTGAGACATGGTGGTAGGGGTGAGACATGGTGGTAGGGGGTGAAAGATGGTGGTAGGGGTGAGAGATGGTGGTAGGGGTGAGAGATGGTGGTAGGGGGTGAGACATGGTGGTAGGGGTGAGAGGTGGTGGTAGGGGGTGAGAGATGGTGGTAGGGGGTGACAGATGGTGGTAAGGGGGTGAAAGATGGTGGTAAGGGTGAGAGATGGTGGTAGGGCGGTGAAAGATGGTGGTAGGGGGAGAGATGGTGGTAGGGGGTGAAAGATGGTGGTAAGGGGTGACAGATGGTGGTAAGGGGGTGAAAGATGGTGGTAAGGGTGAGAGATGGTGGTAGGGCGGTGAGAGATGGTGGTAGGGGTGACAGATGGTGGTAGGGGTGAGAGATGGTGGTAGGGGGTGAAAGATGGTGGTAGGGGTGACAGATGGTGGTAGGGGTGACAGATGGTGGTAGGGGTGAGAGATGGTGGTAGAAGTGAGAGATGGTGGTAGGGGTGACAGATGGTTTGTAGGGGTGACAGATGGTGGTAGGGGGTGACAGATGGTGGTAGGGGGTGAGAGATGGTGGTAGAGGTGACAGATGGTTTGTAGGGGTGACAGATGGTGGTAGGGGTGACAGATGGTGGTAGGGGTGAGAGATGGTGGTAGGGGTGAGAGATGGTGGTAGAGGGTGAAAGATGGTGGTAGGGGGTGAGAGATGGTGGTAGGGGTGACAGATGGTGGTCGGGGGTGAGAGATGGTGGTAGAAGTGAGAGATGGTGGTAGGGGGTGAGAGATGATGGTAGGGGTGACAGATGGTGGTAGGGGGTGAGAGATGGTGGTAGGGGGTGAGAGATGGTGGTAGGGGGTGAGAGATGGTGGTAGGGGTGACAGATGGTGGTAGGGGGTGAGAGATGGTGGTAGGGGTGACAGATGGTGGTAGAGGTGAGAGATGGTGGTAGTGGTCATGGGAAAGGTGAAGGTATAGTGGTGGTGGTAATGGTGGGAGTGGTAGTAGTGTAAAGTTGAGAAGGTGGTGGTAGTAGTAATGGTGGTGGTTGTGGTGATAGTGGTAGTAGTGATAGTGGTTACTTTTGATAATATAGATGAAGATGAAGGAGATAAGTATTGATTTATCACTGTTAATGAGGGTACAATTACTGGTGATGGTGGTAGTCGTGTTTGTTATAATGGTGGTAGTACTGGTGGTGGTGGTGGTGATGGGGGTGGTGGTGGTGGTGGTAGTTGTGGTAGTGGTGATGGTAAGGGATGAGGAGAGTGCGAAGGTCAATACATAATGCAGCAACACACAAACGTTTTTTCTGCTAACTGATGCAAAAACATTTCTCTATCAATGGTGTCAAAAATCTTCACACAAATATAATCCATCAAAGGTAATTAAAACTGGTGAAGGTTGATGCCCCGAGACCTCATCAAAATACAGGAGGTTTAAAACATTTTGTTCTTGTATATTAAACAAGAACAAGACACCTGTACACCTGTTATGACACCTGATATGTACACCTGCTTCACTGTCACACCTTAGGGGCGAACATCACGTGGTACTAGCTTGTGCACACGTGTAGTGACATCTGTTATGTACATGATGTTTGAGTGTACACATGTTTTTGACAACGTACACGTACATGATACCAAAGTTACACATACTCTGGCATCTGTTACGCACATCTTGACTAGTGTACACACTATTTGGCACCGTTTACGCACACGATGCCTCATGTACACAAAAGTCTGACATCTGTTGCATACACGATGCTGAATGTACACATGTTTTAGCATCTGTTACGCACATGCTAGATAGGATATATGAACATACGTACACACGCGGATTTGTGGGAGGGGGATAAGGGATGAGGGTTAACTACTACTATAAGTGTACAGGTGTGAGCACATGTTTGGGGGAATCTAAAACATCTGTCATGCTGGAGTCTGGCCTAAACAGCTGTTCCTAATCAGCTGAGCCAGGGAAACACACCCACGTGCCGGCAAACCCTTTATAAGAACACTACTTCGTTGTCAGGAGAGTTTAATAGACTGTATAAATGGGGGACCAGTTAATGGGGGGTATCTGACTATTAATATTAATGGGTGTGTAGCAAAAAACGTGGAAATGGGTAAGCTATTAAAGGAGTTAATTGGCTATAAATGGGGAAAGGTAGATAATAATGGAGGTATTTTGTCTATTAATGGGGAAAGATAGATAATAATGGGGGTATTTGTCTATTAATGGGTATGAGTGAGCTATCAAGTGGAGATGAGGAATTATTCAACAAATGATGAGTTGGTAGAAAAGGTATGGTGAGCTAGTTAATGGGGAGGGGGGAGGAAATGGGGAGTAATAGAGTCACGAGCTAGGAAATGGGTTATGAAGAGCCAAAAAATAAGGATGAGTCATAAACTAGATTGAATTGATGAGCTATTAAATGATGTATGTGAGCTATCAAATTGGAAACAACGAGCTATTGAATTGGGATGAGGAACTGTAACTAGGATAATCACATCAAGGAGTTAATAGGGCGAAATTAATTGAAGGTATTTTTAATTGGGAGTTAAATTGGATAACCTATTAATTAAAACTTCACTAAATGGGGACTAATTGGGAAAAAGAACAATGGAAGGTATTTATATTGGGTTTTAAATGGGGAGAAATTATTCGATGGTTAAATGGAATGGGGGAGTGTGAAGTAATGGAGGTGAATGGGGGGTAAATTAATGGGAGGGATGAATGGGGCAAGAATAGGGATGGGTAGGACACGATGCTAATTATTTATATATATATAGAGATTTCGCTTGATATAGTTACAAGTCATCAGGTATAGAAGTTATAGTAATATATATATAGTATACAGGCTATGTATTTCCTAAAGTCTCCCCATTAATGAAAGAAAACGTAAGGTAATGTAAAGAAAACGGGAAGATGGTTTACAGTATAATTGACGGGTTTAAGTTCCTGTATTTTGTCATTTGATTTAGTCACTGTCTTATATATATATATATAATATATATATATATATATATATATATATAATATATATATATATATATATATATATATATATATATATATATATATGGGTTTAAGTGATGTGGTTTAGTTTAGGTTAAGTTAGGTTAGATTAGGTGTGGTTTTGGTTAGGTTTGGTTAGGTTTTGGTTAGGTTAGGTTAGGTTAGGTTAGGTTACATCAACATAATATTTACCTTAAGTTCACATCCTCCTCTCCTTTGTTCCATAACCATAAATATATTCAATACACTACAGCAAACACAGAGTAAAAGATCTAAGAACATTACAATACATAAGTGAACATCTCCTGGTGAACATTACAATATATAAGACAGAGGCTATCGTCCATACAGCGACATACACAGAGTACAGTCACCCGTCAATGAGCTGTAGGCCCCATCAGTTACAAAATAGATCCATGTATTCAGTGAAATATACAGCGAAACTAATGTAGTGTGTAACAGATAATAATTGACTGTAACTCAATGGTGGAAGATAAGATAAGACGATGTTTTTTGTGATAAGAGATAAGCTATTTAATAAACACTAAGGACTTGATGTTTATACCGAGATGAACTGATTGACAAACTTAGTATACTGACCATGAACACTGTATGGCCTGGGGGTACAGTGTGGACTGCATATATTATCAACAGTGTAGTAAAAATGTTTTTTTTACCAACATGCTGAAGCCAATTAATTGTTTTTCTTAATCATCATAAAGAACTTGGTTGAAATTGTTGTATAATAATGATGATGATGATTAATAATAATAATAATAATAATAATAATAATAATAATAATAACCTGCTATGTTAAATCACAGTAAGGTAGAACATGTGGGATGCAGGTGTTGGCTCGTGATATGTTAACAAGTAGGGTAACGTGATAACCAAACCTAAACTTATCTAATAACTTGAGTCTAGCTATTGGCTGTTAATACTTCAGTAATGATCAAGTGTTCTTCTGGTACATCACTGGTGTGTTCCGACCTTCACCAGAGCACCTCGTTAATGTACTGACATAAATACCTTTAACAAATGCGATAAATATTTGGGTAAAGTTAACGTGTTGACCAGAGGTATAAGAAGATATTCGTTACGGAACCTTGAGTTAAGATGTGTTAAAGGTTATGAGACGAGAGACAACCACACAACACAACAGTCGGGGGACTCTTGAGTTACCCCTTACAATATATATATATATATATATATATATAAAGGTTCTCTTAATTTCCGGCAGGTTTCTCTCGGCAGTGTTTTAATTAAAGGTAAACTAATATTTTATGTACCGGGTAAATCTTGTATATTTTATATTACATCGTAAAAGAGGTAAATCTGAGCCATTGTTGAGCTCTCATGACTAAGGCAGTTGGCTTCTGACATGTTTATTACTACACTGTGATATATATATATATATATATATATATATATATATATATATATATATATATATATATATATATATATATATACACTAAGTCACAATAAAGAGATATAACTATTTTCTTTAACCACAATTTCTAATAACAGGACACCGGATCAGTTAATAGCACCGGGAGTTAACAGTTAAGTTTACATCCGGTTTATAGAGAAATTACAAGTTTCTGGTAAAGCAAACCTTGGCATACAGTACTATATAACCTGAACAGTGAGTCAGGTGAGTGTTGATGAGTCACCCTCATAAAATATTCGGTTAACAGAGACCAAACAAACCAAGTATTAGGATTACCAGGTTTAAGATAAGGAAATATTCGTTTACAGTCGTCAGGTTTATAATTATTCGGTTTAATGTCGTCGGGTTAAGCAAATATTCGGTTTAAGAGAGACAGACAAATTACTAACCTTAACTTGTGAACTAAAACAGATAATTAAAAGCATTGGTTTACAAAAGGTCCATCTTTGACTAATAACCCATTGACCTTTGACCTCCTGTGATGGGTCAATTAAAATTTATCCCCATGACCTTTTATGACGACCTAATAATATAATATTAGTGAAGTCTGTTTGTTAGTTTGGCTTGGAAATGCTGAACCACGTCAAAGATAAACCTTAAACAGTAGGGTGGGTTAATTTACCGAGTGTGTGACGAACTTCCACGATAACTCTGATATGTTGGGCATTCCTGATTGTCTTAAGCTCTCTCTCTCTCTCACGCTCTCTCTCTCTCTCTCTCTCTCTCTCTCTCATAGCCGAGGGCGGGGGGGGGGGGGGAGATCAGGGAGGAGTTGGACCATGGGAGGGAAGTGTATGGTGTCAAGAGCAGGTCACGATATGTACCAGTCTTGAGGTCACCTGTAGATTAAGCACCCTTAAGCTTATTTCACCTTAATACTAACTGGTGGGAGGATTAGGTTAGATTAGTGTCAGGATGCTTAATACTAACTGGTGGGAGGATTAGGTTAGATTAGTGTCAGGATGCTTAATACTAACTGGTGGGAGGATTAGGTTAGATTAGTGTCAGGATGCTTAATCGTAACATGTTAAAAGTTAGGGTGCCTAATCTTCACGTGAGCCCCGTTTTTCTTATATTAAACACATCAACTCTAGAAAAAAACACAACAAATATATTGAAACAGAAGAATAAAATATAGCTCTTAATTACCTCCAGCTAATTTAATCTATAAGACTCAACGTTCCCAACAACTTTATAAACAAATATATAAATATAAACTATTTTAATCAAAGTTATAACTAAAAGAACACCAAAAAAACTACAAAATTCTAAACACTAAATGAAGGAGTTAGCACCTGCAGTAGTTATTATGCTCTAAGAACTGTAGCATCTTCCCGTCTTGGTCCAAACCTCCTCCTCCTCCTTCGTATACACACACACACACACACACACATCTTATGAAAAATACTCCTAATACAGAACCAATATTCTCAAAGGTTCATACATTAAATACCTTCCCTCCATCTACCCAGGTGAGGTATTTTGCTGGTTTAACTTGGCAACACTGATACTCTTACCTTCACTAGACATATCTACCTGTTTCACCTGATTAATCGAAACTTAATTAACTTTTAAGAACCTTTGAGAATTTTGTGTTCCAGTTTTGTTATTTTCAACCTTATGATACGGGGTCGGTAAGGCGTCAATATCCAGCCTTATTTTTGTCGTAAGTGCCACCGTGACTATAGCAGTAGGGGGGGGGGGCGATAGTACAAAGTGTGGGGTAGTACACAGTGTGGGGTGGTACACAGTGTGGGGTAGTACACAGTGTGGGGTGGTACACAGTTTGGGGTAGTACACAGTGTGGGGCAGTACACAGTGTGGGGTAGTACATAGTGTGGGGTAGTACATAGTGTGGGGCAGTACACAATGTGGGGTAGTACGCAGTGTGGGTCGTGTGGCTACAGAGGGCAAAAACATTAGCGTCTTTCTCCCACAAAATAATGATCGGTGGTCCTTCTCACAACATAACACTGAAATAAGGGGGTTAGAATTCTCGGTTGGGTGGGGGGGGGGGGGGGGTCTGAGCCCGAGTCACGATAGTAGGGGCAGCAAATCCAACCTAATCTACCCATTAGGATTGGGGTCAAGTCCTAATAGATCTCAATTCTAATGGGTTCCAATCCTATCCGGGCCTCACTCATAATGGCTCCTAATCATAATGGGTAGGGTAGATCAAGTTAGGTTAGGTTAGGTTAGGTCAGGTCAGGTCAGGTCAGGTTAGGTTAGCATGTGACCTATTAAGCACTGGCACCCATCTGACCTACAACCAATCACATCCTATTGAGCATTCTGTGACATAATCCTTCCCAATTAGCCAAAGAGAGGTATTGTTAAGTGGTACCTACATTATTATTATTATTAAGCATTACTATTATTATTATTATTATTATTATTATTATTATTAGAAAAGACAACAGGCCAAAACACTCTCCTTGGGGTCCCGTACATAATAGAAGGTGTTTATTGAGAACAGAAGGTCTAATGTGGGATGTGGCTTTTAATTTACAGCTGTTTTATACATAAGTGATATTGTTGTGAAGTGAAAACACGTGTATGTTTTTGTAAACCTGAAGTAAAATGTGTCTTTTTTAGTTACAACTGTTGAGACATAAACCCATCCTGATAAAAACTTTTGAAACACCTGTTGAGACATAAACCATCCTGGAATAACTTTTAAAACACCTGTTGAGACATAAAACTTCCCGGTACAGCTTTTCAAACACGTGTTGAGATATAAAACTTCCCGGTACAACTTTTAAAACACCTGTTGAGACATAAACCATCCTTGTATAAACCCACAAGACAATACATAGTTTTAGTCCACATTTATTCCAACAGAGGACAGTAAACCGAAGACAAATATCCCTACAGATGTTTCACAACAAGACGATATAAGTAAAGTTCAAAAACGGAATAGATGAAAGAAGCTGAACTTAACACCTGATCAACACACCTGATCAACACAGCTGGTCAACACACCTGGTCAATACACCTGACAATTTATAACTGTTGTCCAACCCCAAAAATAGGTATCCATACGTTTTTTTTTTTGGGGGGGGGGGGGGGGCTAAGATAAAAAAAAAAAATATTAAATTCCAACATTAAACAGTTAAATACACAAACAGTCTGAGAACACAACACAAACTACACATAAGACCAGAAAATATATATAAACATGATCCAACACCTCTTGATACATATATCTCTACAGGTGTTATTTGTGAGATTAAAACAAACACACAGGTAAGCTTATATCACACCTGTGTTATATATAATAAAGAATGTAAGTTGTTTTTACTACATCATACTCGACATTGATACTGCTGAAAAACGAAAACAAGTGTAGCCATCATTAACACCTGTCCGATACATATTGATAAAAAGCGAAAACAAGTCTTTATCTTTTTTAATAACAATTGTTAATACACAAAAAAAATCTTATCTAAAACCCGAAAACAAAGAGTATGTATCTTCTTAAATTAACACCTGTACATATATGTTAAAAAAACAAAAAAACATCTTCCTTAAAACACAAATAAAAAAAAGAGTTATTTTGGTTTTAAATTTACATCAGTTATACCTTAATAGACTAGAGTAGTTTTATTTACAGGTAAAACACACACAAGTATCACATTTAACAGTACAAGTGACTTCCACCTCCTGGTAACTTGTAAGTAATTGTCTTCTTTGAGTTGATTGTAAATTGCTTTCACTGTTTACATAATAGCCAAGCTCTCTCTGTAAATCACAAGTTGTTTTCACTGTTTTCTGATAATGGGAACTTTGTAAAGTGTATATCATTTTCACTGTATTCCTATTAACAGGAGTTTTCTGTGTAAATTATAAATTGTCTTCACTCACCTAAATAACTGGAGCTCTGTAAATTGTAAACCATTTTCATTCCGTCTAACAACCGGAGCTCTGTAAATTGTAAATGGTTTTCGAGTGTTTTCTTGGCCAACCTTATTTTGCGTGAGCCTATTACAGATGAACCCTATTACAGGTGACCCCTTGAACTCTTAATTAGGTGAAAGTATAAACCAGGTGAGTTCATTACCTTCCTCGCAATAGGTTCCTAATGAAGGTACTTTATTTTCATGGGTGTAAATTATTATAAACATGCTATTAACTACAGTGATATATGGGTTTAAAAAAATCATGTTCTGTAAATGGTAAAATATGTTGTTTGTGCTCGTAGGTGAGTCATGAGCCACACAGGTGAGTCATGAGCCACACAGGTGAGTCATGAGCCACGCAGGTGAGTCATGAGCCACACAAGTGAGTCATGAGCCACACAGGTGAGCCATGAGCCACACAAGTGAGTCATGAGCCACACAGGTAAGCCATGAACCACACAGGTGAGTCATGATCCACACAGGTGAGTCATGATCCACACAGGTGAGTCATGAGCCACACAGGTGAGTCATGAGCCATACAGGTGAGTCATGAGCCACACAGGTGAGTCATGAGCCATACAGGTGAGTCATGAGCCACACAGGTGAGTCATGAACCACGTAAATGAGTCATGAGCCGAAACAAAACACCTGGGCTAAGACCCACACATGAGCGTCACTGTAAAACACGTAAAAGTATGCATCGTAAAAACACTGAAAAGTTGTATAGTAAAAAAAAAAGCTTGGAAATCTCTTCTTGCTTCGTATAATCTCATCTCGGCCTTATAAACTACAATGTAAAAAAGACAATGAAACGAATTTTTTGTTTTTAAATATATGGCAACTTGAAGCGCTATGACAACGAGCAGGGGCGGCAGCAGTGGCCACAACAACAACAACACACCTGGCAAAAAAGTTATTTAAAATACTCAACGATGAAGCTCCGTATGCAAATGAGCTGAGAAATACCTTGTAGCTTTTTTTTTGTCTTCATCTTCTTCTTCCACTACAAGAGAGAAACAATAACACTGGCACGTAATACATTGTGAAACAGGATGACGTGGTTGACCCATAGCGCCCAGCTGAGGGAAACAACACACCGTCATGACTAGAACCACTAAAACTCTTTATTTCACTTGTATAATCCTAAGAAAAGGCGATTAAAATTTGATTGCCTTGTTGTCGTAAGCTAACCAAACGATGCTATAGAGAACGGGGGATTTGGAGTGGGGGAGGGGGTGGGTGGGGGGGAGGCAGGTGTGATTGATGGTGGTGAGGGGAGAGGGAGGGGGGGAGAGGAGGGTCCCATCGTGTCGTGTCGTGTTGGGTGTTATGTTAGAGTGATGTTATAGATGGTATGGGAAGCTGTGGTGGTGGTGGGAGTGAACTGACCTATCGAGTAAGTGGGTCATTCAGGTGTTAAATTCTGTTATTATCTTACAGTAACAACTTGAAGACTCATTGGAAAATTTTACAGTCAGGAAGACCATCTTTATCCAGGTGACCTAAGACACTCGATCACACCTGTCCAGCTCCACACCTGTCCAGCTCCACAAGTCACCACAGCCACCAGCACCAGAGCGTCAAGAACAATAACTGATCACGACTTATTTAACCGAGAATAGATCGACCAAATAAGTCATTGCTACCAAAAGATTAAACACGTAGTCTACCTAATTGACGCCCGGGTGGTAATTAGTGAAGTAATTAATCAAGTGATGAGACCCTCGTCCACCTGCCACTAACTAACAAACTAATGCGTTGAGTTAAAGCTTTCAAGTAATGTTAAATCACATAATGTGCTGCGTCATAATATAGTTATATACATACTGTTTCCTCTATCATGTAAATAAAAGATCTCTTTACCATTAAGCAGGAAAAAGGCTGATGTAAGAACCTGACAAAATAAAACATCTTTCTTTTGATCAACAGTGTGGGGAAGATCCTTTGTTTTGATCTAGGCAAGTTTGGGGTGTTCACTCGGAGGTGAGGTGAGGTGAGGTGGTGAGCAACACTTGTTAACTAACGTTTCCTCTTTTGGTTTTGTCTCAGGAACGTTTTTTGTAAACACAACAGTTTATGAGAAAGACGCGATGAAACGTTCGCTATACCCTGCTGTGCCTTCCCCCAGTACTGTACTGTACTGTGTGTGGTAATGTTGGACCGTCCGGCTCTGGGGTGGAGGAGACAACGCGAGGTCCTGCGTCGAAGGATATCAACTTGAAGATTTCCATGTGGTCCTACGACTAAGAATATCAGTGTTGAGAACTTCCAGGAGTCCCTAGGTCGAAGGATACCAACGTGGAAGACTCATAACATCCCAAGCCAAAGGATATCATCTTCTATGAAATCCTCCCACATTGAAGGATGTCCACATGTGCGGGACGACAGCACAATAGTGTCCTCAAATGACCTCTGTCAGTGGTGAGCAAGATGGTACAGTACACAGCCACCGTAAGGTCGATCATCACCTAACATGTCCAGTTGCGTGTGTTCCTTAGTAACACTTGAGGGGCACTTATAAAGCCACGGGTAAAACAGCTGCTTCAGTTTAAGACACTAGAGAAGTCACCTCCTATCATGAGTGAGTGAGTGAGTGAGGGAGAGGCACGACACAACACGTCCTCAGTACTGTACACCCAGACACCATAATTAACACCTTCACAACACTAATAAAAAACGTCTCCAAAAACAACTTTTTTATGTTTTTGTTTTTTCCACAAGTTATCAGAGAAAGTATCCATCCGTAACACAGTCTACGTTAAAACAAACACCTCTCGTATAACACCACACACACACACACACACACACACACACACACACACACACACACACACACACCAAAGTATTGACCAAAGTACAATAGTTTGTCATGAACTTTTTTTGTAGATATATAAGTATTTTTTTTATCACTCACCAACACTTTCCTTGACGTTTCTACCAGCCAATGAACGTACAGTTGTGTGTCCTTAAAGAATTCTGTTTTTTCTCTTTTTTCTTCCCTCGTTTTTGTTCGAGTGAGCACCTTAGCGTTTAAGAGGTGACTGTACCCGCGTGAACACAAGTAGGTAGCTGACTTGGTTCTTGGCTGCGGTGCTTTTGATATAATGTCTTCTGTATATCAAGAGTCATCTCAACCCCGTCATCTAAGAGCTATCGTGCTCCTTGAGGCAGGGGGAGGGGGAGGGGGGGTTACTCTTGTGTCCATAAACCCCAGATATAAAGTATAGTCCTCTTAGACCCATTGTACGAGAGGGGGGGGGGGGGCTATTGTATATATAAAAACACACTCCCTCCCACAGTAATAACCACTATAAGAATACAGTTCTTTTATAACATGACCCGATTAGCCGAGAGATATATATAAATCGTATTGTTTATATAGTGTCCTTTAACCCATTTATCTCAGGGTTACAGTGCCTTATATATATAGAGAGAGACAGGCTTTAAATGATGTCCCAATTAAAATGAGTTGTGTCTTTTATCGTGTCCTGTATATGTCTGTTTGTCTGTTTTTCTGAATGAGTTTTTAATGTGTCTATTATCAGTAAGTTATTGCAATTATAAGGGATGTGGCGGATGACCTTGTTCAAGACTCTTTCATTCTTCTTTTTTTTTTCTTTCTTTGGCTTTCACTATAGCTTTCTCTTCTTTCACTATAGCTTTCTCTACTTTCACTATAGCTTTCTCTTCTTTCACTATAGCTTTCTCTATTTTCACTATAGCTTTCTCTTCTTTCACTATAGCTTTCTCTTCTTTCACTATAGCTTTCTCTTCTTTCACTATAGCTTTCTCTTCTTTCACTATAGCTTTCTCTTCTTTCACTATAGCTATCTCTTCTTTCACCACAATTTTTTTCTTCTTTCATCACTTTTCTTTTGCTTTCACCACAACTTTTCCTTCATTTCACCACAACATTCTTCATTTCACCACAACATTCTCTTGCTTTAATTCGCCTCTCCAAACACACCAACAAGCACAAACAAACACAGTGTTCTTGGAGGGGGAAGGGGCGAAGGGTGGGGGGCAGGGGGAGTAAACACGTCTGATGCCTTTTGAGTAGATTCTGATCGTCTATAGAAGGATCTGATTGTCTTCCTTGATAGATAGGAGGATCTGATTGTCTTCTTCGATAGATAGGAGAATCTGATTGTCTTTGATAAATAGGATGGTCTGATTGTCCTCTTTAACAGACAGGAAGTATTTTCACCACTAATCACCTCTAATCACTTCTAGTTCACCTGTAATCACGAATTTTGACATCTAATCACCTTCCTAATCACTTATCTCTCAACAGTCGTGACTGAATCTCCATCTACAGTTTGTCTGACCTGAGGAATTCCTTGGCAGTGAGTTCAAGATATCCTACGTTGAAGGATGTCAACTTAAGGACTCTCACCAACTCCTTCGAAGACTGAAAGCAAACTCCTTGTAAGAATGAGTGCAGTGAGTTGTGTTGTTGTGTCCTCAGTTTTATTTCCAATCGTCTAATCTTCTGTTTATGTCTTCTTCCAATCATCTTTTGTTTTATTATTCATCTAATCGCTTCTGTCTACCAATTACCGAATCGTTATTTTTATCCTCCTTTTTCTTCTTCTTCTTCTCTCAATCATCGAAGCTTCGTCTCTTCCTCCACCTTCTTCCTCCTTTGCTTCTTCCCTCCAGCAGAAACATCCAATTAAATCTCTTCTGACTTTCACTGTATCTCCTTCTCTTCCTCTTCTTTCTCCTCCCTCTTCCACCTCTTCCGCCTCTGCTCCTTCTTTCTCATTCTCCTCTTCCATTTTCTTTCTTCTTTTTCTCTTCCTCTTCCATCTTTTTCTCCTCCTCCTCCTCCTCCTTCTCCTCCTCCTCCTCTTCCTTATCTCCTCCTTCAAAAGCAAATAACTCTATACAGTCACCAAGTAAACACATCCTATCACACATCCTTCATCCTATCCTGGTGACCGTCCTTATAATGACATATCCTGTCCTGGTAACTGTCACTTTTCAAAACATATCCAACATCAAGTTTGTCATCCTATCCTGGTTACCAACACATCTCAGTACACATCCTATCCTGGTAACTGTTACTTTACAAAACATATCCTACATCAAGTTTGTCATCCTATCCTGGTGACCAACACATCTCAAACACATCCTATCCTGGTGAACATTAACAAAACACATCCTACGCCAAACTCTTCATATATCCTAGTGACCAAAACATCACAAAAATATATCCTACACCAAGCTGTTTATCCTATCCTGGTGACCAACACTTCACCATCCTTATCGTAGAGAGTCATCCACCGCATCCTTCACGCCTCGGGAGAGTATCCTTGGTTCTTACGCTGCAGGAACACGTGGATGTCCCTGAAGTTAGGGCGGTCTCCTTCGTTACGGCGCCAACATTCCTGCATCAAGTCGTAGATTTCCTTAGGGCAGAGAGCGGGCTGTGTCGGGAACATCTGTGGAGGAGGGCAAGAGGGCAATGGTTAGTGCTGTGAGGGCAGGAGTGGTAGGGCACTGTGAGGGCAGGAGGGTAGAGGTTAGTGCTGTGAGGGCAGGAGGGTAATGGTTAGCGCTGTGAGGGCAGAAATGGTAGGGCAATGTGAGGGCAGGAGGGTAGAGGTTAGCACTGTGAGGGCAGAAGGACAGAGCACTGTGAGGGCAGGAGGGTAGAGCAATGTGAGGGCAAGAGGGCAATGGTTAATGCTATGAGGTCAGAGGTTAGTGCTGTGAGGGCAGGAAGGCAGAGGTTACTATTGTAGGAACATCTGTTGGTGGAAGGGGAGAGGACAGTGTTAACAATGCATCAACATCTGTCGGGACAGGTAACAGACAGAGGGTGACAGAGGTTAACATGAGACAGAGGGTGACAGAGGTTAACATTGTAGGAAATATTTTGTTTACAAATGTCAGCTGATGGCAGGTAGTGTGTGTGTGTGTGTGTGTGTGTGTGTGTGTGTGTGTGTGTGTGTGTGTGTGTTTGTATTTTGATTTTCTGTTTGGAGTTCACGCGATCTGTGTTGATAGTGACGAATACGAAGAAAAACATGTGAGAGAGAGAGAGAGAGAGAGAGAGAGAGAGAGAGAGAGAGAGAGAGAGTACACTCACCTCGCCGCCGTCATCATGATAGAAGTGGGCCAGGTTCTCTATCACACCTTCGTCAGAGAGTCGCTCGTAGGGCTGCTGACGACCCAGAGTTAACATCTCCCACAAGGTCACCCCGAAGGACCACACGTCACTACGGCTGCTGAAGTGACCCTGAAGGAGGCACGGCAGGAGGGGGGGGGGGGAGATAGAGCATTAGTGAAGGAAGTATTGGTGGGAATATTCATCTAAATAATTATAACAAGGAAAAATGACCAGTACCAGCACCTACCAGGAAGAGGACCCCCGGTACCCCAGTACCTACCAGGAAGAGAAGTCCCCAGTATCCCCAGTACCTACCAGGAAGAGGACCCCCAGTACCTACCAGGAAGAGGACCCCCAGTACCTACCAGGAAGAGGACCCCCCAGTACCTACCAGGAAGAGGACCCCCAGTACCTACCAGGAAGAGGACCCCCAGTACCTACCAGGAAGAGGACCCCCAGTACCCCAGTACCTACCAGGAAGAGAAGTCCCCAGTATCCCCAGTACCTACCAGGAAGAGGACCCCCAGTACCTACCAGGAAGAGGACCCCCAGTACCTACCAGGAAGAGGACCCCCAGTACCAACCAGGAAGAGGACCCCAGTACCTACCAGGAAGGACCCCAGTACCTACCAGGAAGAGAACCCCAGTACCTACCAGGAAGAGGACCCCCAGTACCTACCAGGAAGAGGACCCCCAGTACCTACCAGGAAGAGGACCCCCAGTACCTACCAGGAAGAGGACCCCCAGTACCTACCAGTAAGAGGACCCCCAGTACCTACCAGGAAGAGGACCCCCAGTACCTACCAGGAAGAGGACCCCCAGTACTATCCTGTAGAGGTCCCCAGTACCTACCAGGAAGAGGACCCCCAGTACCTACCAGGAAGAGGACCCCCAGTACCTACCAGGAAGAGGACCCCCAGTACCTACCAGTAAGAGGACCCCCAGTACCTACCAGGAAGAGGACCCCCAGTACCTACCAGGAAGAGGACCCCCAGTATCTACCAGGAAGAGGACCCCCAGTACCTACCAGGAAGAGGACCCCCAGTACCTACCAGGAAGAGGACCCCCAGTACCTACCAGGAAGAGGACCCCCAGTACCTACCAGTAAGAGGACCCCCAGTACCTACCAGGAAGAGGACCCCCAGTACCTACCAGGAAGAGGACCCCCAGTATCTACCAGGAAGAGGACCCCCAGTACCTACCAGGAAGAGGACCCCCCAGTACCTACCAGGAAGAGGACCCCCAGTACCTACCAGGAAGAGGACCCCCAGTACCTACCAGGAAGAGGACCCCCAGTACCTAGAGGAAGAGGACCCCCAGTACCCCAGTACCTAGAGGAAGAGGACCCCCAGTACCCCCAGTACCTAGAGGAAGAGGACCCCCAGTACCCCCAGTACCTAGAGGAAGAGGACCCCCAGTACCTACCAGGAAGAGGGCCTCCCAGCTCATCCAGCGTATGGGCAGGGGGCTGTACTGGGTGTCACTGGTGTAGTAGTCGCCAGCGTACAGGGACCTACACGACCCTACACAGCTGATCTTGATGTGGTAGTTCGCCCCCACCAGCACGTTCCTGGAGGTGGCGAAGAAACGTTTGGGATTAGGGATTTAATGAACGTTTTCTGGTGTCATGGGATAAGGAACGTCAGGGATTAGGGATTTAATGACGTTTTCTGGAGGTATGGGGTAAGGAACGTCAGGGATTAGTGATTTGGTGACGTTTTCTGGGGTCATGAGGTAAGGAACGTCAGGGATTAGGGATTTAATGAACGTTTTCTGGTGTCATGGGATAAGGAACGTCAGGGATTAGGGATTTAATGAACGTTTTGGAGAGGTCATAAGGTAAAGAACGTCAGGGATTAGGGATTTAATGAACGTTTTGTGGGGATCATGAGGTAAGGAACGTTTGGGACTAAGGATTTGGTGAACGTTTTAGGGAATATAAACAAAAAACAAACAAACACAAACACACAAATAAAAATCCAATTCAATAATAAAACCAAAAGTAAGATTAATAAAATCCCTCTACCACTCCCCACCCTGTCACCTCCTCCTCCTCCTCCACACCTCCCCACTTCCTCCCATCTCCCACTCCTCAATCCTCATCCTTCAACCCCTACCCGCCTACTCTATGTACTCTCTTCACGACACCCTAACCCCCATCCACCCCCATCCACCCCCATCCACCTTCATCCATCTTAACTCCCCATTCCTCCAACCATCCTCCTACACCCTCCACCCACATCCCCCCCCCCCCCATATTTACCACCCAGCCACCACCCTCTTCCCACCCACCCAATACCTTTCAAATTACACCTAAATAAATGACCAAGTTTGCCTTAAAATCACAGAAAGAGACAGACAGACAGACAGACAGACAGACAGACAGACAGACAGACAGACTACACTAACTCCTCAACTCTTAAGATACACACAACATGTAAGACAGGTCGCGCTTACAATCACCCTAGTAATTAAGCAGTTTAATTTGTTGCTACCTCAAGTTTGTCACTGTGTGTGTGTGTGTGTGTGTGTGTGTGTGTGTGTGTGTGTGTGTGTGATGGTGTCTTTGTTGGTGGTGTTATAATAATAATAATAATAATAATCAATAACAACCACAACAACAACTACAATTTCCACCATTAAGCACCACAACACTAATAATGGCTTCAACACCACACCATTATCTCCCCCCCCCCCCCTCCCTTCACCTTACTGGCTCTACCATAAAGGAACATCAAACGGAATAATTGTATTTAATCTTAACAAACTCGTAAGATAACCTGTCCTCCTTTCATCGTGTCAAGGTCTATGTATTCTCAAAGATGTGTTCCGTTTATGTGTACTAACTGGAGATGTGTGAGTGTATTTGACTGCTTGGGTTGGGTTTGGTTGGGTTTGGTTGGGTTAGGTTTGGTTGGATTGGTTGGGTTTGGTTGGGTTTGGTTGGGATAGGTTAGGTTTGGTTAGGTTTGGTTGGGCTTCGTTGGGTTTCGTTGGGATAGGATAGGTTGGGTTTGGTTGGGTTGGGTTGAGTTGGGTTTGGTTAGGTTTGGTTGGGTTGGGTTGGGTTGAGTTAGGTTTGGTTAGGTTTGGTTGGGTTTGGTTGGGTTTCGTTCGGATAGGATAGGTTGGGTTTGGTTGGGTTTGGTTGTGATAGGATAGGTTGGGTTTCGTTGGGTTGGGTTGGGTTGGGTTGGGTTTGGTTGTGATAGGATAGGTTGGGTTGGGTAAGGTTGGGTTGGGTTGGGTTGGGTTGGGTTGGGTTTGGTTGGGTTTGGTTGTGATAGGATAGGTTGGGTTTCGTTGGGTTGGGTTGGGTTGGGTTGGGTTGGGTTTGGTTGGGTTTGGTTGTGATAGGATAGGTTGGGTTGGGTTGGGTTGGGTTGGGTTTGGTTGTGATAGGATAGGTTGGGTTTCGTTGGGTTGGGTTGGGTTGGGTTGGGTTTGGTTGGGTTTGGTTGTGATAGGATAGGTTGGGTTTCGTTGGGTTGGGTTGGGTTGGGTTGGGTTGGGTTTGGTTGGGTTTGGTTGTGATAGGATAGGTTGGGTTGGGTTGGGTTTGGTTGGGTTTGGTTGTGATAGGATAGGTTGGGTTTCGTTGGGTTGGGTTGGGTTTAGTTTGGTTTGGTTATCATCAACATCATCATCATCATTATTATCATTATTATTATTATTATGACCTGACCCATCATTCATCACCCTCCTCCTCCTCCCCCATGACCTATTACACCCTCTTACCACCCCCATCAATCTCCAGCACTCCAACACCTCACTTCACTTGACCTCATCAATTTCCCTCCCTTCTTTCCTCCACCACAGTGACCTTTGACCCCCATGACTCCATCAGGTCGCCCCCATTACTGTAACATGGTAATCGACTTAACCCCATCACTCCCCATTATGTCCTCCCATCACTCCCCATCAACCACCACCTTGGGGGTTTTCTTGACCTGGGAAAGAAGGCAGGGAGATGGTCCTTGAAGGGGTGGTTGTATTAAGTCTCCATGTTAATTCACTTGCTATGGGAGGCAGTGGTTTGGTCTTGGTGTAGTGCTGTGTTCACCTATATCAATGTACTTGACGTGGGGTTACCCGAGAGATGATTCTTGAGGTGGTTTAAATGTTATATCGGAAGTGGCTTTCAATGGTTAATCGATATGTTCATTAATTCTCTTGACGTGGGACTGTATAATGTTGTTGAAGTGGTAAATGGAAGACCACCACTACAATTCACTTGACATGGGGTTACATGAGGACCCCCAAAAAACTGTCCCCAAGCAGTATTTTACGACCCTACATCAATTTACTTGACTTGGTAACACGCTACAGGAAAGCACTAGACGTTGGTGTGGTAATGGACACCTTAACACCATCCTGCCACCTTAAAAGCGGCGGCCGTTCCCCTCAAAGGCTAACTGAGGAGAAGCAAATTGACCCGGGTGTAAACGGGAACTGGGAGCTGAGCCTTGAAGTGGTAACGGATAGTCGCACATCAACTCACTTGAATTAGGAGTGAACGGGTTGGAGTGGTCGTGTAGTGAGAGGTATAACTTGAAGGGGTTGATAAAGGCCCCTGCATCAACGTACTTGACATGGGGACCTCACTATATCTCAAGAGGGCTGAGATACAGACCTCCTCCTTGCAGTGGTTTTTAATAGCACACCAGCAGACCCCTACCACTTGACATGGGGACAACACCACAACAAGAACACTGACACCTTGAGGGAGGGAAGAAAAAGACTCTCACACCTCCCACGTCAACTCCTATGCCATGGGACCAATACACACTCTCCTTCCCCTTGGCGTGGTAAAGGGTCACACCCCCCTAACCACGTCAAGAGCAGAGGCCAAAAACAACCCCCATTCCCCCAACCCTCAAAGACGTGTGGGTTGTGATGGTGAGAAAGGGGAGGGGGAACAAGAGGAGGGGAAAGGGGAGGGGATGGGAGAAGGGATAGAGGTGGGAGAGAAGGGGAGGTGGAAAAGAGGGGGGAAGGGGATAAAGGAAGGGGGGTGGAGGAGTGGAAGGAGCAAGGGGGGAATGGGAGGGAAAGAGGGAAAAGGTGGAAGAAAGGGGGGTAGGGAGGTTAGAAAGGGGGAAGGGAGGTAAAGAAGGGAGAAGTGAGGTAAGGAAGGAGGGTGGGAGGTTAGAAAGGGGGAAGGGGAAGTTAGAAAGGAGGAAAGGGTGGGAGAAAGGGGAGGGAGAGAGAGAGAGGGGGGGGGGTTCGGTCATGACAAGCCTTGAATAACAATTAGTTTCTAGAGTTTACCGGAAGGGCGGTCAGCGTTGGTGAAGGGAGGGGGGTGGTGGGGTGGGAGAGGGGGGAGGGGGAGGGGGTTGCTGTTGCTGTCTGTCTGTCTGTCTGTATGTATGTATGTATGTATGTTTGTATGTATGTATGTATGTATGTATGTCAGAAAAAAGACCAGACTGTCTTCCGTCTCTCAGTTCCGCGACAGAATAAGATTTGAGTTGATGACCTTGTCTGACCTTCCTGCCGTGACCTTTGACCCTGGTATGTGACCCTGACGTTATTGGGTCACCTGGAGATATTCCGGTTTATTACTTGGGGGATATATTTTGTCTGTTTGTCTGTCTGTGTGTTGGTCAGGGTTATGGTATAGACGTTTATTGCTACACGGTGGTTGAGTTAGGAGTTGGAGGAGAGGAGGAGGAGGAAGAAGAAGAAGAGAAGAGAAGGAAGAGAAAGAATACGAGAAGAAGGGAAGAAGGGGGGAGAAGAAGAATAACAGTATAGGAAATTATTAAAATATTCTCAGAAAATGTTGTTTCGTTTATGGTATTAAAATGAAGACACAAATAAATGAGCATCACGAAGGTTAAATGAATTGGATGGTTTATTTTTCCTCTTTACATTTTATCACAACGTTTTTAAGTGACATTTATTTTAATTATTCTCGTAAAACATAAAATTCTGAGTAATAACATCATCATTATCTTCCGGTATCTCACAATTATATATTTGTATAAGAAACTGAAGGTCTATAGACGATATGATAACCCCGCCATGACGCACGAGTATTGAGGATTAAACTCTATCTCACTCCTATTGTGTGGTATTCAATCGTCTTCTCATCTGAGTCGATTTTTTTTTTCAATATTCTTCTAAAAATATTAAAAAATAAATAAAATACTAAAATTCCCAGAAAAAAAATAATATATCAAGAGGAATCAAATAATATCGAGAAATTTCAATGACAAGATAAATCCTAAACCCGAAACTATACAGGAGTAGACGACATTATAACGCCTCGACTCATCATAACTTCGGGAGACAAAATCCTGTCTTAGTCTAGTGTTCCAGCCTCTTATTGTCTCTCGAAAGTCTTTCTGAATCTTATATTTTCTTAAATTTTATCGTAAAAATGTGAATATATACCAAAACCAGGTGAAAATTCTCCCACGACACAATCAAATAAGAACAAGAAACTAATATCTATAGACGACGTAATAATACCTCGACTCATCACGACTTTGGGAGACAAAATCCTGTCTTAGTCCGCAGCTGTAGTGGTCGATCGTCTTCATCATCTCTCGTTGAGTTCTTTCATTTTGCTCTGCTTTTTATCGTAAACTATAAAATAAATGTCTAATAATAAAGAAAAAATACAAACAAGACCATTTTCATGTTTGTGATGAAGTATTCCTAAAATATTAATAAATTCTAAAAAAAAATAAGGTGAAATTCCCGTCAAAATACGACTATCTATTAAGGGACACAAACTGCTAGTCATACGATTCTAAAAAAACAAAATCCTGGGATACGGTGTTTATTATTAATATACCGTAAAATATAAACAAAACCTCGTGATGAATGAAAACACAAAATAATAAACTAGCCAAAAAATGCTCTTGTCTGTCCATTCTGCTAGAAGATAATTCCGAAAATATACGAAAAAAATTCCTAACGAGAAACTTAGCATCTTTAAAGGATAAAATGGTTCATTAGGACTCTAGGAAACAAAATCCAGTCTTAGTCCGTCTATATAGCATTCAATCGTCTTATTTTCTCTTACAAGTCTTTAGAATCTCACATGTTCGGAAATTCTAATCTTTAATGTCAATAAATTCCAAAAACAGACGAAAAATCATCCAATTCTCGATAAATCAGGAGAAGAAATGCTTCATCTATAGACGACATAATAACGCCTCAACTCATTACGACTTTGGGAGACAAAATCCTGTCTTAGTCCGTCGCTCTGGTGTTCGATCGCCTTCATCCGCCTCGGTGATCCTCCTGGTGGCGTAATCGGAACCCACTGAGAGTAATATCAGAGGATTTATTACGGCCCGCCAGCACTTGTCAAACACCGACCACAAGTCTCATTTTGGGACTGCGGATGGCCAGCGGTCCATACTGGAGAGGGAGTGAGAGGGAGAGGGAGATGAGAGGGAGAGGGAGGGAAAAGGAGAGGGAGAGGGAGATGGAGAGAGAGAGGGAGAGAGAGTGAGAGGAGAGGGAGGAGCGTGGAGAGTGGGAGGAAGAGGTGGAAAGTAACCGGGAGGGAGAGGTGAAGAATGACGGAGTGGGAGATAAAGAGAGGGAAAGGGGGGGGGGAGAAAGGGAGAAAAATGTGGGAGAGAAAGGAAAGAAGAGATGGAGAGTGATGCAGAGGAGGTAAGAGACAGAGTAGAGAATGGCGTGGAGAGGAGGAAGAAGAAAGACGAAGATTGATGGTAAGAGCAGGGGTGAGGAGAAGGAGAGACGTGAAGTATTGGAAAGAGAAGAGAGGAAACAAAGAGAAAGGAGAGAAGATGGGAGGGTCGAGGGAGAGTGGGAAGGAGGTGATCTATGTCAAGGACTCAGGGAGAGGAGGGGAGATAGGAAGAAGAAGAAGAAGAAGAAGATGAAGAAGAAGAAGAAGAAGAAGAAGAAGAAGAAGAAGAAGAAAAAGGGAAGGAGGAGGAGGAGGAGGAGGAGTTCTTAGATGGAAGCCTCTAAATGAAGGAATTTAGGTGAAACCCTCCAAGTGGAAGCCTCCAGGTAAAAGCCTCTAATTGGAGTTCCACCAATCCCCAGGTAAATGCTTGAGATGGAAGCCTTTAAAATTAGACCTACACTAGAGGAAACTTCTAGGTAAGAGAGAGAGAGAGAAAGAGAGAGAGAGAGAGAGAGAGAGAGAGAGAGAGAGAGACCTAGTTTCCTCTAGCCAGGGAGTCTCTGGGGGTTTCCGGCAGAAATTGAAGGCTTCTGAAAGTTATCCGTGATATGTAAATGATGCCTCAGGAAGCTATGCTCTCTCTCTCTCTCTCTCTCTCTCTCTCTCTCTCTCTCTCTCTCTCTCTCTCTCAGTAGAACACCTATCAAGAGTGTTAGCAAGATACCCCCTCCTTCCTTCCTTCCTTCCTCCTTCTTTCCTTCCTTCCTTCCCTACTTCTTTCCTTTTTTCCTTCCCTCCATCCCCCGCTTTCTCTCTCCCCCCCTCTTCCCTCTCCTCCTTCCTTCCTTCACCCCTCTCCCCCTCTCTCTCTCTCCCTCATCCATACCTAACATTCAATTTACACTGTGTCTCTACTTCCACAACATACGTTCACTTAACTTGGGTTCCCTAAATGTTCTTTAACCTCTTGAGTACGATAACTTCAACCCAACGAGTACAACATAGAGGTACTCGAGAGGAAATAATCTTCAACCCAACGAGTACAAACATCATCGTACTCAAGGGAATAGCTAATCATACCGAAAGGATTATGAACATTGTACTCAAGGAATAAATCATCGTACTCAAGGGAATAGCTAATCATACCGAAAGGATTATGAACATTGTACTCAAGGAATCAATCATCGTACTCAAAAGTTAATGAATGAATCTGTTTTAGTTACAGAGATACAATATAAGTTTTAATTGTATTTTTTTTCAATATTTTTCGTATTTGACCTCAAGTTAATCAGTTACAAATATTCGTACAACTTCACTCACGATAAATATCCACCTTACGAGCCTTCATATACCCTGACCAG
The DNA here is from genome assembly GCA_958450375.1 of Homarus gammarus. Lineage (NCBI taxonomy): Eukaryota > Metazoa > Arthropoda > Malacostraca > Decapoda > Nephropidae > Homarus > Homarus gammarus. The sequence continues at coordinate 3,026,288 of CAUDMG010000658.1, read as the reverse complement.
AGCCGCTGTACACTGGGACCTGCACCTCGACCCACTACTAAGTTTCCAGTTGTGTTGCGGTGTTTTAAGCCACTTTTTTTTTTGTCCCCTACTTCGCCTCCTACGAGTTTCTCCTGCAGTAGAAGGCCTCACTCACACCATCGGTCAGGAAGGGTAGCCGGGTTGACCTCTTCTTGACCTATGACCTCTGATCTCATCTGGGTTACCTCCTCTTGACCTCCGGGTTCACCTCCTCTTGACATATGACCTCTGATCTTTTAACCCGAGTTGACCTCATCTTGACCTATGACTAACCTTTTGACCTGGCTGACCTCTTAACCTATGACCTCTGACCTTTTAACCCGCGCTGACCTTCTCTTAACCTATGACGTCTGACCTTGTGACCCGCCCTGACCTTCTCTTAACCTATGACGTCTGACCTTTTGACCCGGAATATATAACAGGTGTAGATGCTGTCCAGGTGAGGTTATATTGATCAGGTAGGAATGTTGTAGGTCCGTCAGCAGGTGAGTTAGATAATGCCTTATACCTGTACCTGCCTTATACCTGTACCATCAAAGGCCCAAACTCCTGTAATATAGCCCAGCGCTGGTCTCTCTCTCTCTCTCTCTCTCTCTCTCTCTCTCTCTCTCTCTCTCTCCATACGTTCATTGACAGAGAGAGAGAGAGAGAGAGAGAGATGCGGTGGGCTATATTAGAGGAGTTTAGGCCTTTGAGGGTAATGTTTATTGTGTAGGAGTATGTTGGAGTTGAGAGGGGGGTGAGGGGGAGTGGGGGGATGAGGGGGAGTGGGGGGTAAGGGGGAGTGGGGGGGTGAGGGGGAGTGGGGGTGAGGGGGAGTGGGGGGGTGAGGGGGAGTGGGGGGTGAGGGGGAGTGAGGGGTGAGGGGGGAGTGGGGGTGAGGGGGAGTGGGGGGTGAGGGGGAGTGAGGGGTGAGGGGGAGTGAGGTGAGGAAGAAACGAAGACAGGAAGAGAAACAAAATAGAAGGAGAGGTATAGAAGGAATAGAAGAATAGACAGTATTAGTGGATCAATCCGTCCGTTCGCCTGTCCATCCGTCAGTCCGTCCGTCAGTCCATCCGTCCGTCCGTCCGTCAGTCCGTCCGTCCATCCCTTCAGTACCTCCATTACATGACTGAAGTGAACTATATCATGTCTTACACTTCATGTCATCAAATTGCCAACACCCAGTACCGACATGACCAGGTACCGAGAGAGGAGTACCCTGTGTGTGTGTGTGGTGTAGGTACCGAGAGAGGAGTACCCTGTGTGTGTGTGGTGTAGGTACCGAGAAGCTTAACACTATCGGTACCTTTAAATAATTCACTGGCTACATGTTATCCCAAGTTAGGATCCTGTGAGACCACGGTACTTCCTCTCTACTTATCTGCCTAACTTGGGATACACAGGAATTTCCCTAAACTGTTTAATATCTCTCCCTTTCCTCTTTTGCCTCTCTCCCCTCTCACCCATCCCCTCTCTTACCTCCTCTTCCTCTCTCCCCTCTCACCCATCTCTTCTCCTACCTCCTCTCCCCTCTCCTTACACACTCGTCACATTGTATCAGGTCAGTCAACACACCCTTCCCCTCACTCCCCCTCACCCAATTATCTCTTCTTTTCATCTCCCTCCTCCTCCTTCTCTTCTCCTCTTCCCCTCATCACCATCATCCTCTTCATCTCTCCCTCTCTCTCCTCTCCCCCCCCCCACTCCTCTCCCTCTCATCATATATAGGGATTTAAGAGACTCCCTTAATATTTTTCTTCTGTGATTATTGCTCTCTCTCTCTCTCTCTCTCTCTCTCTCTCTCTCTCTCTCTCTCTCTCTCTCTCTCTCTCTCTCTTTTCTTTATACTCGTAATCTCTTCTTCTTCCTCTTCCTCCTCTTCCTCTTATTCCTCCCCTCCTTACTCCTCTTCTTCCTCCTCCTCTTCCTCCTCCTCCTCCTCCCATCACAATCTCATCCTTAATGTCAACAAAAAGTTATGAGAGGTCTCTACCCTTTTGGACGACCCTACTGGACATATTGCCCCTTACTGCCCCTCTTACTGGACATATTGCCCCTTACTGCCCCTCTTACTGGACATATTGCCCCTTACTGTCCCTCTTACTGGACATATTGCCCCTTACTGTCCCTCTTACTGGACATATTGCCCCTTACTGCCCCTCTTACTGGCCATATTGCCCCTTACTGCCCCTCGTACTGGACATTTTGACCCTATTACTGGATACATTGCCCCTTTTACTAGACATATTTCCCCTCTTGCTGGACATATTGCCCCTCTAGTAGACATATTGCCCTTCACTGCCCCTTTTACTGGACATATTGCCCTTTAGTGGACATATTGCCCCTCCAAGACCACCACAAGAGCGCGGGGAGATTATATAGAAAATCCCACTGGAGATTTCTTGTTCTTGAGGGATTTTTTTTATACCAAGACGAGGATTTTCCCTGTCAAGTTGTAGTGTGTGGAATATATATGGAAATGTGGAGGGAGAGAGGGAGGGAGAGAGGGAGGGAGAGAGAGGGAGAGGGAGGGAGAGAGGGAGGGAGAGAGGGGGAGAGAGGGAGGGAGAGAGGGAGGGGGCGAGAGGGAGGGAGAGAGGGGGGGAGAGAGGGAGGGAGAGAGGGAGGGGGAGACGGAGGGGAGAGAGGGAGAGAGGGAGAGAGAGAGGGGGGAGAGGGAGGGGAGAGAGGGAGGGAGAGAGAGAGAGGGAGAGGGAGGGGAGAGATGGAGGGAGGGAGGGAGAGAGAGAGGGGAGAGGGAGGGAGAGAGGGAGGGAGAGAGGGAGGGGGAGAGGGGGGAGAGGGAGGGGAGAGAGGGAGGGAGGGAGAGAGGGGGAGAGAGGGAGGGAGGGAGGGAGAGAGAGAGGGGGAGAGAGAGGGAGAGAGGGAGGGAGAGAGGGAGGGAGAGAGAGGGAGAGAGGGAGGGGAGAGAGGGAGGGAGAGAAAGGGAGGGAGGGAGAGAGGGGGGAGAGGGAGAGAGGGAGGGAGGGAGAGAGAGAGGGGGAGAGGGAGGGAGAGAGGGAGGGGGAGAGGGGGGAGAGAGGGAGTGGGGGGGGCTGGGAGGCAGAGAAAAGGTAAGTGGGGAGCTGGGAGGGAGGGAAGGTTGAAGGGTGGAAGGGAGGGAGGGCAAGGAGAGAGGGATGGAGGGAGGGAGGGGAGGGCAGGAAAGAGGGGGAATGGAGAGTAGGAGGAGGGGGGAAAGGGAGGCGAAAGACGGGATCGAGATAGAGAGAGAGAGAGCACCAACTCGGCTTACCATACACAACTCTCCACACTGACCTTTCCACTCCGCTAGTTTACATTCAGTCAGTCACCTTGTTTAGCAGGAAGAGCTGGACAAACAATAACAACACGACCCGAAGATTACAAAGGTGACAATGGTCTAATACGTCTCCTGTGCTTATATAGAGAGAGAGAGATTGAGGCCTGACGCACGGATGGGTGAACGGACGGACGGACGCACGGACGGATGGACAGACGGACGCACGGACGCAGAGGAAGGTAAAAATGATCAATAATATTCCCCTCAAAAAAAAATTTCATCGATTACCTGAACTAATATTTAACCCTCTCCTTCCTCCCCTCTCTTCCTCCTCTCCCATCCTTCCACCTTCCTTCCCTCCTTCCCTTTCCCATCCTCCCCCCTCCCCCCCCCCAAAAAAAAAAATATTCCTCCAGCTCTCAGAAACGACCTTATCTCCCCCTCCCCCCTCCTCCCCCCCCCCCCCCCCCCGCAAGAACACACGACCAGGGGTTACCAATATGAATATTTAAACCTGGGCAGACCCGCTATCTAAACTTTGTTATAGATGAATATATAAAAAGGCTAATCTGCATAGACACGAGTAGAGGAAAACACAGCCGCTGTCACCTGTCTCATGTAACGCTAAGACACCACCGCCGAGCTTTCCTCCTTGTTTCCTGTTGCTCGCTGCTATTATGGAGGGAAAATTTGAGCAGTATAGTGTGTTGTATGGTGTGTGTAGTGTCTGTGTGTGGGGTTATATTGCAGTATAGTGTGTTGTATGTGTATGGTGTCTATATGTGGGTGTATATTGCAGTATAGTGTGTTGTATTGTGTCTATATGTGGGTGTATATTGCAGTATAGTGTGTTGTATTGTGTGTATGGTGTGTATATGTGGGTGTATATTGCAGTATAGTGTGTTGTATTGTGTGTATGGTGTCTATATGTGGTTGTATATTGCAGTATAGTGTGTTGTATTGTGTGTATGGTGTCTATATGTGGGTGTATATTGCAGTAATGTATTGTATAATGTGTATGACCCATTATGGTTATGTTTATATGCCAACGATAAGAAAGAGATGAATAAAATTAATATACTGTACCGAAATTTATATACATACTATACACATTTACTAATTTATATACGAACTGGTGTATCCGATGTTGCTTGAATTTATATATATTTTTTCCACAGTACAGTTAACCACAATGGATACAGCTGCCTCTTGTAATCAGAAGAGACATTACCTGGCCAAAATTAATTATAAATACAGAAGAGAGAGATTACCTGGCCCAAATTAATTATAAATACGGAAAAGAGAGATTACCTGGCCCAAATTAATTAATTATATATATACAATAAAGGAACAGAACTAAATGCAATCTCTGTCTGTTAAAATATCTGGTTGTGTACTGAGCCACCTGTAGACGGTCGTGTGAGGCTACCTGCATAATCATACCTAAATTTCACCTCCTTATCTCAAAACCTCTGGGCCGTGCATAGCCAAGACTCGGAGAAAACTACTTGGGTCTTTTATGAGGGACTTCCACTTTTGGGGGTGAGGAGAGTGGGGGGGGGGGGTGGTAGGAGGGTGAGTGAGGGGGTGAGGAGTGAGGGGGTGAGGAGGGAGGAGGTGAGAGGGTAGGGGGGTGAGTGAGGTGGTGAGGGGGACTGAGGGAGGTGAAGGGGTGATGGGGTAGGGAGGTGAGTGAGGTGGTGAGGGGGACTGAGGGAGGTGAGGGGGTGATGGGGTAAGGGGGTGAGTGAAGGGGTGAGGAGTGAGGGGGTGAGGAGGGAGGGGGTGAGGGGAACTGGAGGACGTGAGGGGGTAGTGGGTGAGTGAGGGGGTGAGGAGGGAGGGGGTGAGAGGGTAGGGGGGTGAGTGAGGTGGTGAGGGGGACTGAGGGAGGTGAAGGGGTGATGGGGTAGGGGGGTGAGTGAGGTGGTGAGGGGGACTGAGGGAGGTGAGGGGGTGATGGGGTAGGGGGGTGAGTGAAGGGGTGAGGAGTGAGGGGGTGAGGAGGGGAGGGGGTGAGGGGAACTGGAGGACGTGAGGGGGTAGTGGGTGAGTGAGGGGGTGAGGAGGGAGGGGGTGAGAGGGTAGGGGGTGAGTGAAGGGGTGAGGGGGGCACTTAACTGGTTTGACCTCGGCTAATACATCGAAACAACTCTAAATGATTTGGTCTGGCATTAACCTCTTGAGTACAATGACTTGACCCCTTGAGTACGATGACTTGACCCCTTGAGTAATGTAAGAGCCTTTAAACACCATCATTGTGGCGCTGTATAAGAGGAACAGTTTGCTGCGCCTTCAGGTAGCCAGTAATGGTGAGATTTTAACACAGGAGAATGTACCGCCCAGGAGACATCTAGTGTATCTCCACCAGCCAGCCAGATAGCCAGTCACCCAGTCAGACAGCCAGTCAGTCACCTAGTCAACCAACCAGCCAGCTAGTCAGTCACCCAGCCAGCCAGAGAGCCAGCCAGCCAGCCAGCCAGCCAGCCAGCCAGACATTCCTAGACTCGTTTCCATAACCGGGGGATTGCAAGGTTTTCCTCCCCATCAGCGGGGAAGCTCCCTGCCAATACTGCTTCAAGAAACGTGTGGGGAGGAATTTACCTGTGGTGTGGGGGAGCTTCTTCAATATGCCTGGGGATGTTTACAAGATGCGTGGGGATTTTTTGTTTTGTTTTAATATATGGACAATTCTTCAAGAGGTGTGGGGAAATATTAAAGATGAATGGGGAAATATTCCAAGAGGTTAGGGGAAATTTTCAGGAGGCATAAATATATATTGCATTAAAAAATTTATAGGGATTTTTTTTTTCGAAAAGGAATAAAGATTTTGTCAAGAGGTGCAGGAAAATTTCAGGGGATGAGGCAAAACTTTCCAAAAGATGCAAATAAACTTTCCAAGAAGTGTAGGGAAATGTCTCTCACAGCGACAGGGAAAATCTGAGAGGGCGTGTCCAGGCTACTGCCCCGACACAGCAAGACTCTGGGCCTCATCTGCCAGGTTTAGGAAAATCCAATCTTGTTTTCAATGGAGGTGAAGCCCCCCCCCCCCCTCCCACCCTCTCCTTACCTCTCCCCTCCTTACCTGTCCTCTCCTAACCTCGTCCCTCCTTACCTCTTCCCCTCCCTGACCCAAGCTGCTACAAAAGCGTTAAGGGCACGTCCTTACCCCATGGTGGTCAAGACGTGTGTGTGTGTGTGTGTGTGTTTCTGGATGTTGATCGATTTGTAAATAGTGTTCCGGGGTAATGGTTAGCCAGTGCAGTTGGCGAGTTGTCCGGTCTTCTTGGACTATTCCTTGACACTGGATCACTGAGCTCGTTAATTCAGGGTGTGGTTGTTGTGTTGGTGACAGCTTCTACACCTTAAACACAAAAATTACACACCTACTCATTATAAGTCAGGGTAGAGTCTTAACGAAACACGGCCGCCATTTTGACCAACAGCGACTGAGGAAGCGACTGGGGAAGCGACTGAGGGAGCGACTAAGGGAGCAACTGAGGAAGCGACTAAGGAAGCGACTAAGGGAGCGACTAAGGGAGCGACTGAGGAAGCGACTAAGGGAGTGACTAAGGAAGCGACTGAGGAAGCGACTGAGGGAGCGACTAAGGAAGCGACTGAGGAAGCGACTAAGGAAGCGACTAAGGAAGCGACTGAGGGAGCGACTAAGGAAGCGACTAAGGAAGCGACTAAGGAAGCGACTAAGGGAGCGACTGAGGAAGCGACTGAGGAAGCGACTAAGGGAGCAACTGAGGAAGCGACTAAGGAAGCGACTGAGGAAGCGACTAAGGAAGCGACTAAGGAAGCGACTAAGGGAGCGACTGAGGAAGCGACTGAGGGAGCGACTAAGGAAGCGACTGAGGAAGCGACTAAGGAAGCGACTGAGGGAGCGACTAAGGGAGCAACTGAGGAAGCGACTAAGGAAGCGACTGAGGAAGCGACTAAGGGAGCGACTAAGGGAGCGACTAAGGAAGCGACTGAGGAAGCGACTAAGGGAGCGACTAAGGAAGCGACTGAGGAAGCGACTGAGGAAGCCCCAGGAAGCCCTCACCATAAACCAGCAGGACTCTAGCGTCATCTGTCTTCACCGTCCTCACCAATTTCCCCGTCCTACCACAGCTCTTTCCCGGGGTTTACACGGTGTGGGCGGGAGGGTTAAATGACGTCCTCCCGCCCACCTGCCCACCCGTCCACCTACCACCCACACCCACCCACCCACACCCGGCCACCAACCATCCACTCAGATACCCTCACTACTACCCCATTCACCCACCACACACATCCACCCAGACACCCACCACTACCACCCATACACCCCTATACACACCCTAACCCATCCATTTTCTCACACCCACTCACCCAACTCTCACACCCTCTCCCACCCCCCCCACCCACTCACCACACCCACCACACCCACCCAGACCTCTCCATCACCATGTAGGAGAGTGAGAGAAAAATGGTTCCGTCTCTCACGTCTCTCGCACCTCCGTCACGAGACACCTGGAGACTTTTGAGAGATAGTGTGAATGAGGGGGTGTGTTAAGTAGAGTCTCGGCTCAGTTTGGACGCCATTTTAGCTTAATACATACATACATACATACATACATATATACATACTCGCTATCCTCTTAATTTTCCTAACTCTTCCCTCTTCTTCCTCTGTAACTTTCCTTCCTCTTCCTCCTCCTCCTCCTGATTCTTTAGCCTCCTAACTCCCTCTCTTCTTCTTCGTTGTCCTCCTCCCAACTCCCTACCCACCTCTCCTCTACCTCCCAACTTCTTAACCTCTCTCCTCTTCCCATCCTCCAACCTCCTTCCTAACCTCCTCCCAACACCCATCTCCTCCCGCACCTCCCCACCTATCCTCCTCCCGCACCTCCCTACCTCTCCTCCTCCCGCACCTCCCCGCCGTCACAAATAATGACAACAACACCAAGAGCCTCACCACCAACTTACATAATCAGGCAGCGTGAAGGGAGATTAAGTCAGCCTCGAGACTCCATCCCAAACTCTTGATTGATGCTCGCTCTTGGGGGGGGGGTCTAATACTGCCACGGTTCGATACCCACGCCCACTACACACCCTGTACCACCCACTACCCACCCACACCGTCCACCACACTCTGTATCACTACCCACCCTGCTCACCACACTCTTACACCTACACTTAGATTTATACTTATTTACATATACTTATTGTCTTTTCCATTACAGAGTCTCTTATCCAAATTTCTTTCCACTTACTCCCCTTTTCCACTTAATCCCATTCCATATAATCCCTTTCCCTTTAATTCCCTTCCACTCAACCCTTTTCCATTTACCCGCCTCTTCCATAAAACTTCCTTTCCATCCATAAAATTCCAACTAGAACTTTCCATCCATCCCCTTCCATCTACAAAGGTTCACTCCTCTCTTCCACTAGTCCATTCCATCCACGAAGATTGAGTCCACTTTTACACTGCGCCACCTCTTCCATCCACCAGCTTCCGCCCCACACTATTCCATCCCTCTCCTGCTTTAACTCTTATGCATACGTGATGGGGACACACACACATATACACACACACACACACACACACACACACACACACACACACACACACAAGCAGACGCATAGAAGTTACGGTCACAATCTTCGTGTTAAGGGAGCCAGTTACATACGTTCTCACATCACCAGTTAAATACGTTCTCCCATCACCAGTTACTTCCACACATCACCAGTTACATTCACACATCACCAGTCACCAGGAAAACTTAACCTAACCAAACAAAAATGAACACAATAATAATCGCCCTTAAAACAATAAATTCCATAACCTCTCACACCCAAGAGGATTGAACACCCTTTAGAGGAATAACTTGGAGGATTGAGTCAAGTTTATACTCATGGGAGGTGTAAGTTTAAGAGGATCCAACACTGTATTATAATGTAGGATACTCATGAGTCCTTACCAGAGTCTGACCTGCTTCAAAGGATCTACCACTACTACCACCACTACCACCATCATCACAACTACCACTACAAATAGCTAATGTTTTTCTTTTTTTTTAATTTGTTGTGGATTGTGATTGTGGTAGTTAATGGGTTGTTGTTATTGTTGTTGTTGTTATTATTGTTATTATTATTGTTATTCTTGTTCTCATTATTCCTGTTTTTACATGAAATAACGAAACAGGTTGTGGAGGCAGGTACAAGACTCTCTCTCTCTCTCTCTCTCTCTCTCTCTCTCTCTCTCTCTCTCTCTCTCTCACACACACACACACACACACACAACTGCCCGACACTCACCCGACAGCCGACAGCGTTACGCCCCGCCCAGTGCATTTGCCGGAGTAAGCCACCAGCCTCGTCCATGTATGTGTGTGTGTGTGTGTGTGTGTGTGTGTGTGTGTGAAGGCGAGAAAACAAACAGAAAAAAGGGAAAGGCAGAGATGGAAAGACAACAACAAGAGAGAGAGAGAGAGAGAGAGAGAGAGAGAGACAGGGGCAGATCAGATCAAAGGGCACAGACAACAGTGACAATCAGACCACATTTACACAACTTCATGGCATCAAACAGCCAGGAAAAGGGAGACATCAGGGTACAAAGACGTCAAAGAGTGTCCAGGAAAAGGGGCATCAGACTCATAACTCACAATTCATAACTCACAATCACTCCATAACTCATTACTCATAATCATTCATAACTCACAACTTATAACTCACATTCTCATTACTCATAACTCACAACTTATAACTCACATTCTCATTACTCATAATCACTCATAACTCACAACTCATAATCACTCATAACTCACAACTCATAATCACTCATAACTCACAACTCATAATCACTCATAACTCACAACTCATAATTACCCTCATAACTCACAACTCATAACTCACTGCTCATAACTCATAACTCACATTTTCATGACTCCTAATAACTCATAACCGTTGCTATACTCTGGACAACTTAGGAGGAAAACTTTTTATCTCATTAAGGTTAATATGTTATAAGTATTATTTCTAAGTCTTTCGTATAAGATTCTTCTAGCTAAACTTCATTCATTTGAGGGCATTCATTTCTTTCATCTCTTGGATCTTTAATTTCTTCTCTGGATTTATTTTGTTTCTTTCATTTTAATTATTATATTTGGGTCTACTTCTCTCTTTCATTCTTTCATTCTTTTTTATCATATTTGGACCTATTTCTTTCATTCTATTATATCTGGATCTGCTTCTTTCACTTAATTAATTCTTCCATACAACATACACGTAAATCAGTGTATGTATTATATTCTTTATACATAGTTTATTATACATGTTTGTTTATGAATATACAGTATTTATTGTTTTATTCAACACTGTATTTATTTTTTGGCGTCTACAGGGTGGTGGTGGGCCATGACGAAAGGTAAACAAGGAAACAGGTAAGGGAGTGACGTCATGACTTAGAGACAGGTAAGAGGATGACGTCATGATTTAGAGATACAGGTAAAGGAGTGACGTCATGATTTAGAGATACAGGTAAGGGAGTGACGTCATAACTTACCTGGTGGCTAAGTCTCGGTGAGTGATGTTATGAGCCTCCAGGTATTTCATCCCAGAGGCTACCTGAGTCGCCATGTAGATGATGGAACCGTAGCTGAGGGAGAGACAAGGTGAGATACGGTGAGATAATGGGGAGATAATGGTGAGATAATGAGGAGATAATGGTGAGATACTGGGGAGACATTGTGAGATACTGGGGAGATATTGTGAGATAATGGGGAGATATTGTGAGATACTGGGGAGATATTGTGAGATACTGGGGAGATGTTGTGAGATACTGGGGAGATATTGTGAGATACTGGGGAGATATTGTGAGATACTGGGAGATACTGTGATATACTGGAAGAGTCTTTAGATAAATTTGGTTGATTCTAAACAACTGGGCTGAATCACACACACACACACACACACACACACACACACACACACACACACACACACACACACACCTGATGGGACGCATATGGTTGAGCCTGGGTGTAGTGGTATCAGGTACGTGTCTTCGTAGGTACTGGTTGAGGTCCCCCAGAGGATGGTATTCCAGCACCAGCATGAGAGGGTCGTCTCGGCTCACCACCCCCACCAGACTCGCTAAGTTGGGGTCACTCAAGGTAGCCAGGAGTTGAGCCTGGCGCCACACATCCTCACGAACCTGGTGGCCGAGGGAAGAGGTGAGGTGAGGTGACGTGAGGTGAGGGGGGAGGGTAAGGGGGGGAAGGAGGGGTAGGGGAGGGGAGGTTAGGGGGCAGGGGGAGGGGAGTGGAGGGTAAGGGGGGAAGGAGGGTTAGGGGGAAGGGGAGAGGGGAGGGGAGGGTAAGGGGGAGGGCGGGAAGAGGGGAGGGGAGGGTAATGGGGAGGGTAGGTTAGGTTAGGTTAGGGTGGTTAATCTTAAGGTGATCTGATACAAAACATTACAATTAATACAGAAATGACACATGTGCACTATCTTCCTTATTCTGTGTACACCATTTATAGCCACATCACCATTTTATGTACACATCACCATTCTGTGTACACCATTTACCTCCACATAATCATTCTATGTACACCATCTATATCTACATCAGAATTCCATGTACACCATCATCATACTATGTACACCATCACCATACTATGTACACCATCACCATTCTATGTACACATCACCATTCTGTGTACACCACCTTTGTGAACATCGCCATTATATTAAAAATGATAAATACAAACTCTCTCTCTCTCTCTCTCTCTCTCTCTCTCACCACTGTCCACTCTTCTCATTATCGCTTGTTCTTCCTCCCCTTTACCACTTTCTTCTTCCTCCTCACACACACACACACAACAACAATAACAACAACAGCACAGGTAGGCGGAGGTAAAGGTGTGGCAGCTGCAGGTTAATAATGAGGTACCTCAGGTGATGCATCCTGCTTGAGGGAGGCGAGGACTACCTGCCTGGTGACGCCATTAATACCGACGCCATTAACCACCACCCCAGCTTTGAGCGTCCCCGTGGCGTCCCCAGACTCACCCCCGCCCGGCGCCTCCCCCAAGTGTACCTGTAGGAGGAGTAATTAGTCAGGGGTTAGTACACTCAACACCTGTACAATAATAAACCCCCTCACTACACCTGTGCTAGAGATTTTACTGGATGATACACCTGTAGGCTAGTTCCTCAGGTGTGGCAGGTGTATTGGGTGGTATTAATTAACTCATCATTAACACCTGTACAGTAATAACACTCACTACACCTTTGAGACGCTAATTATCTTACTACACCTGTGCTAGAGACTTGATGATACACCTGTATGCTCGTTACTCAGGTATAACAGGTGTATTGTGTGGTGCTAATTAACTCATCATTAACACCTATACGACACATCTGTATATTTATTCATCAAAACTTAACTCATTCTGCTGAAACTTTTAGGAAATGTTACTTAATTAGACTAAGCTGTAAGACTGAAGTATAAGACTGAAGTATAAGACTGAGCCATAAGACTGAGCCATAGACTGAGCCATAAGACTGACTGACCGTGCCAAAGTCGCCCTCTCCCAGCTTGTCGGCGAAGTGTAGGACCTGGCGATGTATCTCCCGGGGGCTCCTTGGCTTCAGGGTGCTCATGCCTTCCATCCTATACTGCGCCAACCCACACGGCCCCACCACACTCACGCCCTGTGGGAGAGTGAGGGAGAGAGGGAGTGAGGGAGGGAGTAAGGGGGAGTTTGGGTGTGTGAGAATGGGGGAGTGTAGGAGAGAGAGAGAGAGAGAGAGAGAGAGAGAGAGAGAGAGAGAGAGAGAGAGAGAGAGGTTGTCTTGAGGTGGTCACAGGTGTTCAACAGGTAAGTTAATTAAGACGGTAAGAAAAAAGGTGTGAGGGATCCAATAGCTGCTGTTGTTATTGTTTTTGTTGTCTTGTTAAGTTAGATAGATAAATAGATAAATAGATAGATAGATGGATAGATAGATAGATAGATAGATAGATAGATGGATAGATAGATAGATGGATAGATAGATAGATAGATAGCTAGATGGATAGATTGTGGATATGTTTGAAAATAGATTACCAATAAAAGCAGTGTGACCTAACACACACACACACACACACACACACACACACACACACACACACACACACACACGCACGCACGCACACACACACACACACACACACACACACACACACACGCACGCACACACACACACACACACACACACACACACACACACACGCACGCACACACACACACACACGCACGCACGCACACACACACACACACACACACACACACACACACCTGTTCTGTATATAGTAGTGTATTAGTGTATATTAAACTTCCATACACCTGTTACAGAAGTATACAACAGGTGTATTTTTGTATTAATGTGTATATTATTCCAGTAAACACGATGACTTAAACCTTTCCTGAAGCATAAAAATACAAAATTAATTATACCTGTAAAACGATCACCTGAGAAAAATTATACTTAATATTAATAGTTTTTTGTTAATTACAGGTACAGCAGAGGTGCAGGAGTGAAATTCAACATATGATGATTACTGGATTTTCTGTAATGAAGAGTATATAATATAATACAGTTACCAGAGAGGAATACAGTGGGAAATAAATCACTGTCATAGAAAAATACATAAATGGAAAATGTATTCAATTCACTATAATACAAAATTAAATACAGTTGAGGAAGATCCAATGAGAAACCATCACCTGAAATGTTAATTACATAAAATACAAAATACACTGAATTCACTGTAACTAAACAATACAAATATATACACATGAATAATTAATACAGTAATATAGAAAATTAACTGGAAAATACAAAACTTTCTGAATTCGCTGAAATACAGAATCACTTGTAACTGAAGGGAATGAATGAGCTGTATTTAATTCACTCGTTATACATAATACAGCCACTGTATTTTACTTCTCTGTATCTGTATTTATGTATATTGTGATGTCAACCAATGGGATTTTAGTTTTCAATTAAATCGACCAATAGTAATTAAGTAATTGAACAATCAGCCAATAAACTTAAAGTATCTGAATAAGTTAGCCAATAGAATTTAAACATCCACGTAAATGAACCAACAGCCTTTATGTACCCTAAAATATCAACCAATAGCATCCAAGTACGTTAGAATATCCACCAATAAAATTCAAATATCCTCAGAGATGAACCAATAGGGAGAGCCGAGGGTGACTGACGACACAATGCAACACAGTAACATTTTTCCATTTGAGTTACTCCTCGAGGTAATGTCTTCCCTTCGAGGACGAGAATGACTTTGTCACTAGTGAGAAATGTACCTTCAGACTCAACCCTTACCCACACACTCTCTCTCTCTCTCTCTCTCTCTCTCTATCTCTCTCTCTCTCTCTCTCTTTCACATTTCTTCATCATTTTCCCCGTCTTCCTCTTCTTCCTTTCCTTTCTCTACATCTTCATCTTCTTCTATTTTACCTCCTCCTCCTATTATTCTTCTTCCTCCTTCTCCTCCTCCTACTATTCTTCTTCTTCCTCCTTCTCCTCCTCCTTCTCCTCCTTCTTCTTCCTCCTTCTCCTCCTCCTTCTTCTTCTTCCTCTCCATCTATCTTTCCTCTCGTAAACAAACATCAATTATTATTCGTCTTTCTCTCAACACTGTGCCAATTAGTTCAACACCTGACACTCTTCTAACGTAGTCCAATACACACACACACACACACACACACACACACACACACACACACACACATTAATATTTCTTATGGATTTTGACCTTTTGTAGGCTTACGAGGTCAGAGGTCACGGAACTCCCCAAAGTAATCGAATATTATGACCTTTTGAAGACTTTTATGGGGTCAGAGGTCAAACAACCACCCATTTAGAATAGGTCAACATAGTTTAATGGACCTTTTATGTAATTTACTGTTTTCTGTATCCTAGGTCAGATCAGGTCGAAGGTCAGGTAAGGTCAAACGAGGTCAACCTATAACCTTTCCCTGTTACCATGACTACACCACAAGCTGACAAGGTTGTGACAGTCATAACAGAAACGCTTGACAGGGTTGTGAGCTGAGACAAGGCTGTGACAGTCATAACCGAGACGCTTGACAGGGTTGTGAGCTGTGACAGTCATAACACACACGTAGCAGCTGGGAATATAAGGCATCAACTGTCTCAGCTCCGGCAGTATTATATAAGCGCTGAGACACAAATAGTTGAGTTCGTGTGTTGGGAGATAAATGGAGGGTTATTCTCCCCACCTTGCCTGACGTCTGTCTATCATTCCACCCCGAAGAACTTAATATTCTCCCCGACACCCAGTTGCCATGTGGGGAGAGACACTGCCTGGGGAGATACGGTGTTATTGTGGGGAGATAGTCTTATGGTGGGGAGATACAATGTTATTCTGGGGAGATAGTGTTATAGTGGGGAGCTAGTGTTATAGTGGTGATATACAGTGTTATTGTGGGGAGATAGTCTTATGGTGGGGAGATACAGTGTTATGGTGGGGAGATAGTGTTATGGTGGGGAGATACAGTGTTATTGTGGGGAGATAGTCTTATGGTGGGGAGATACAGTGTTATGGTGGGGAGATAGTGTTATGGTGGGGAGATACAGTGTTATGGTGGGGAGATACAGTGTTATTCTGGGGAGATACAGTGTTATTGTGGGGAGATACAGTGTTATTGTGGGGAGATACAGTGTTATTCTGGGGAGATACAGTGTTATGGTGGGGAGATACAGTGTTATTGTGGGGAGATACAGTGTTATAGTGGGGAGATACAGTGTTATGGTGGGGAGATACATAATACAAACTCCATATATGTATACAATCACATAATTATCTATTCATTTCCTTGTATGTTTGTGTTGGCTGTATGTGTGTTTGTCTTTCCCTGTGTTTGTTTGTGTTGTTTGGTGTGAGTTGGAAGCTTGTTTGTCACTCCTGGGAAAGTTTTAAGTGTTTGTGAAACTTTGGTATCTCTCTCTCTCTCTCTCTC
>CAUDMG010000658.1:3000000-3005000 GCA_958450375.1 Homarus gammarus | reverse complement strand
ATAACGAGTGTTCGAACCCGGGTCCTGGTCATTATATAACGAGTGTTCGAACCCGGGTCCTGGTCCGTATATAACGAGTGTTCGAACCCGGGTCCTGGTCCGTATATAACGAGTGTTCGAACCCGTGTCCTGGTCATTATATAATGAGTGTTCGAACCCGGGTCCTGGTCCGTATATAACGAGTGTTCGAACCCGGGTCCTGGTCCGTATATAACGAGGGTTCGAACCCGGGTCCTGGTCCGTATATAACGGGTGCTCGAACCCGTGTCCTCGTCCTTATATAACGAGTGTTCGAACCCGGGTCCTGGTCATTATATAACGAGTGTTCGAACCTGTCCAGTGTACAGTGTTCGTATAGTGTTCGATTATTTTTGAAAAGTTCGAATCCTTTTTTTTTTGTAGAATTACATAGTTCTAATAGAGAATTCGATTATTTTTTCTAAAGACCGTTCACGAGTTTCATATACACTTCGAATCACTTTATAAATGATTCACGTATTTCCGAAAGCATTCAGACCCTTTTCAAATAAGTCAACCCTAACCTAACCTAACCTAACCTAACCTAACCAAACCTAACCTAACCTAACCTAACCTAACCTAACCTAACCTAACCAAACCTCACCTAACCTAACCTAACCTAACCTAACCTAACCAAACCTCACCTAACCTAACCTCACCTAACCTAACCTAACCTAACCACTGCTGATCCCTCATTTTAACAATAACTAGGTTCTTCTCCTCCAGTCCCCCTCTCTCCCCTTCCCTCTCCTCTCTCCCCTCTCACCCCTCTCAGTGTTTCTGTGAGAGATTACTTTTCTCCGTATGTCCTGGTAGAGACAGGCCACCCACTAACCTCCACTCTTCTATTTCTAAAGGAAGATTTTAATGTTTTTTTCTCTAGTACTTAAAAATTCTAAAGGTTTATATTTTTATTTTGTCTTGAAATTTGGATTTTTGTTACTTTAATAATTTCGGTTCTTAAGTAATAGATTTTTTTGTTTGTTTTTATTACTTTATTACTTAAATGTTTTCAGCTTTATCTTGAACTTAGATTTATTTTGTTCATAAGTAAAGTTTTAAAGGCTATGATTCTATTTCCTTGACTTTCTCTTTGTCAGTTCTCCTCTAAGCTAATTCTCCTCCACATATCTTAAAAGATCTACCGGTAGGAGATAAGACTAGATATTATCTGTACGAGTCATGGTAGCGTCGGCGGTCGTGGTGGTAGCGGTAGTTGTGGCAAGGACGGCGGTGGACCAGGCGGCGGTGGTACGGGCGGCGGTGGACCAGGCGACGGTGGTACGGGCGGCGGTGGACCAGGCGGCGGTGGTACGGGCGGCGGTGGCGGAAGCGGCGTAGGAGTTGTTAAATATTTCGCTGGTGATTTTCTGCAAGAGTAGCAACAATAAACTTGTCCCGGCCAGCGACACAACAATTTAGAAGTTGTTGTTGGTGGTGGTGGTGGTGGTGGGGGTGGTGGGGGTGGTGGTGGGGGTGGGGGTGGTGGGGGTGGTGAGGGTGGGGGTGGTGGGGGTAATGTGCTCACCCAACGAACACCAACAATTTGTGACAAGTTGGTGGTGGTGGTGGTAGAGTATGTTGGTGATGCACACACACACACACACACACACAGACACACACACACACACACACACACACACACACACACACACACACCGCAAGAAGACACACAACAAACACAACCTGGGGAAAACCAATTTACTGGGGCCGCTCTAAACCCTATTTCAGAATCAGGAGCGTCTGTTTGCCAATCCAATTACGGCTCGAATCTTCCTTTCCCCCTTGTTAAAGAATATTGTGAAGGGGAGATTAGGTAAAGGCAGAATAACGAGTGAAATTGGGGAAAATTGGGGGAGAGAGGGAGGGAAGAGGAGTGGAATTGGGTAGAAATAAGGGATACAGAGAGTGTGAAAATGGGAAAAGTTTAAAGAAGGTTGAATATAATTGGCAACAAGCTAGGAAGCATAACACGTAAAATTGGATAGGTTTAATAGAGAAAATAAAACGCGTAATTGGGGGATAATAGGGAAACGGGGCAGTAATGGGAATACAAAAAATAAAATTGGGCAAAAAATATGAAATGAAAATGAAATAGGACAAAAATATGTAAAGTTTAAGGAGAATCAAGAAAAAAATTACTTAACTCAATACGAAGAAAGTAGCACAATAAACAGTGAAATTGGATCGTAATAGGGACCATAAAAAGGTCTTATTTCTGTTTTATTGTTGGGTTTAAGGTGACAAAAATAGGGGATTAAATTGTCGACTTAGAATAGGTTGAGAGAAGATTTAATAGGTCATTATCTTAAGAACGAGAGAGAGAGAGAGAGAGAGAGAGAGAGAGAGAGAGAGAGAGAGAGAGAGAGAGAGAACCCCCAGGAACTATATTACCACATTACCACACTACCACACCACCACCACACCACCACCACCACACCACACCACCACACCACCACACCACCACCACCACACCACCACACCACCACCACCACACCACCACATTACCACACCACCACACCACACCACCACACCACCACCACACCACCACACCACCACCACACCACCACACCACCACCACACCACCACCACACCGCCACCACACCACCACCACACCACCACACCACCACACTACCACAGCACCACACCACCACACCACCACCACACCACCACAACACCACCACACCACCACACTACCACAGCACCACACCACCACACCACCACCACACCACCACACCACCACCACACCACCACCACACCACCACACCACCACCACACCACCACACCACCACACCACCACCACACCACCACACTACTACACCACTACACCACCACACCACCACCACACCACCACACCACTACACCACCACACCACCACCACACCACCACACCACCACCACCACACCACCACACCACCACACTACCACACCACCACACTAATAAAACACTCGCCTTGTCTCCTCCATCTCCATAAATTTTAATCTCAGGAGCTTCCATCTTGGTGCTCTACCCTCCCTCCCTCCCTCCCATCTTTCCCTCCTTCTCTCCCTCCCTCCCTCCTTCCCTCCCTCCCTCCCATCTCCTTCCCTCCTTCTCTCCCTCCCTCCCTCCTTCCCTCCCTCCCTCCCATCTCCTTCCCTCCTTCTCTCCCTCCCTCCGTCCTTCCCTCCCTACCTCCCATCTCCTTCCCTCCTTCTCTCCCTCCCTCCCTCCTTCCCTCCCTCCCTCCCTCCCTCCCATCCTTCCCTTCCTTCTTTCTTCCCTCCCTCCTTTCCTCCCTCCCTCCCATCTCCTTCCCTCCTTCTCTCCCTCCCTCCTTCCCTCCCTCCTTCCCTCCCATCTCCTTCCCTCCTTCTCTCCTTCCCTCCTTCTCTCCCTCCCTCCCTCCCTCCTTCCCTCCCTCCCTCCCATCTCCTTCCCTCCTTCTCTCCCTCCCTCCTTCTCTCCCTCCCTCCCTCCTTCCCTCCCTCCCTCCCATCTCCTTCCCGCCTTCTCTCCCTCCCTCCTTCCCTCCCTCCCTCCTTCCCTCCTTCCCTCCTCCCACTCTCACATTTGTTCCCTCCCCTCCCTCCCTCCCTCCTATGATTAGGGTTAAGTTAGGTTAGGTTAGGTTAGGTTAGGTTACGTTAGGTTAGGTTAGGTTAGGTTAGGTTAGGTTGTATTAGAGGTAGGTTATGCTAAGTTAGATGGTATTAGAGGTAAGTTAGGCTAAGTTTGCATGCGTTACAGACAGATTAAGTTAGAATTAAGTTAGGTTAGGTTAGGTTAGGTTAGGTTAGGTTAGGTTAGGTTACGTTAGGTTAGGTTAAGTTAGGATAAAGTTAGGTTACTCTACAGACTGTACACTCAGAACCCGGAACTAACCCCCAACAATGTGAAGAGGAGCCTGACCCATGTTACGGCTCAGTCTGGCTCGTTGGATGAGTACCTACTGGCCACACCGACGCTACACTGTCCATACCGGTTCACTGTGGCCATGTGAGAGGTGCACTGTGGCCAAAGAGAGAAACCCGGTGCACTGTGGACAAGAGGCGCACTGTGGCCATGAGAGAGGTGCACTGTGGCCAAAGAGAGAAACCCGGTGCACTGTGGACAAGAGGCGCACTGTGGCCATGAGAGAGGTGCACTGTGGCCAAGATAGAGGTGCACTATGGCCAAGAGAGGTGTACCGTGGCCAAGAGGTGCACTGTGGCCCAGAGGTACACTGTGGCCAAGAGGTGTACTGTGGCCATGAGAGAGGTGCACTGTGGTGGTGAGGATGGTCAGGTGTGTGGCCACCGTGATTTACTAACGTATTTATGTATCACCTGCGTCATATCTGTCTCCTCGTCCCTCTCACCCTTCCTCCCTCTCACCCTTCCTCCCTCTCACCCTTCCTCCCACTCACCCTTCCCCTCTCACCCTTCCTCCCTCTCACCCTTCCTCCTTCTCACCCTTCCTCCCACTCACTCTTCCTCCCTCTCACCCTTCCTCCCACTCACTCTTCCTTCCTCTCATTCTCTCTCTCTCTCTCTCTCTCTCTCTCTCTCTCTCTCTCTCTCTCTCTCTCTCTCTCTCTCTCTTTCTCTCTATCTCTCTCTCTCTCTCACTCTCTCTTCTTACCCTAGTGTTCATGACCTTCGTTTTCCCTTTCATCCCTCTCCCTTCCCCTCTCACTCCTCTCCCGTCAACATTCAGTCCCCATAGCCATCCACCACCCTCTCCCCTTCCCACTTAAATTTCTCTACCTCGCCCCTCTCACCCCTCTCCCCAATATTCCTCCTTCTACCACTCTCCCCTGCCCCCCACTTTATCGCCCTCTCCGTCACCCTGCCCCTTCATCCTCACCTCTCCCCACACACCCTCTTTACAACCACACTATTTACATGCTCTCTCTCTCTCTTTCTCTCTCTCTCTCTCTCTCTCTCTCTTATCTTCCTGTCCTAATTCTCTATCTGTTCCCCACTCTCCCACCACCCTCACCACTCTCACCATCACCACCA
>CAUDMG010000658.1:2962500-2992500 GCA_958450375.1 Homarus gammarus | reverse complement strand
ACATGTGCACGATAACTCACCTCCTCAGTCACCACACAGCCCAGTGTGTGAGGCAGACGTCAACACATGGTGACTTGTCTGAGTCACGGTCCTGGTGATGGTGAAGTGAGGGTGTTAGTGGTGCTGGTGACTCTGCCTATATCAAATGACACACACACACACACACACACACACACACACACACACACACACCACCAGCCCCTCGAGAACACCAAGCTGCATTACATCAGTGTTGACGGTAACACAACACAACACAACACAACACACATAAAAATGTTCATCTTTCAGCCTCAATAACTGAAACATTTACGTCATACTACAGCATCACCATAAAACTGACCACAAACACAACAAAAATAAATAATTCCTTTGTTAATCCGTAATCGTTCATGCTTCACGGCTTTGTCATGTTTAAAATGTTATATAAATAAAGTTATTATATAAACATTTAAGGGAATTTTATAGATCACCTGAAGATTAGTCACCCCAGCTTATTTCATCTGATGGTTAAACATTCAAACCTAGCCTAACCTAACCTAACCTAACCTAACCTAACCTAACCTAACCTCACCTAACCAAACCTAACCTAACCTAACCTAACCTAACCTAACCCAACCTAACCTAAACTAACCTAACCTAACCTAACCTAACCTTACCTAACCTAACCTAACCTCATCTGATCTAATATAAGGAGGTTAACAATGAGGAGGAGGATAATGAAGGAGGAAGAAGATAATGAAGGAGGAAGAAGATAATGAAGGAGGAAGAGGAATGGGAGGAAGGGGATAATGGAAGAGGAGAAGAAGGAGGAGGAGGAGGAGGATAGACGAAGATGGATGAGAGGAGGAGAGGAGGAGAGGAGGAGAGGAGGAGAGGCGCCCAGGTGGCGGAGGATCGTAAACCAGAGTGTGACGCAGACCACACCAGGAGAGGGACAACAACAACAACAACAACAACAACAACAACAACAACAACAAAAACAACAATAATAAAGATGACAAAAATAATAACAAAGACAAAAACAACAAGAATACGAAGAGAAAAAAGAAGAACATGGAAGAGAAGAATAAATAAAGGAAGAAGAACAATACAAGAATACGAAGAGGAAAAAGAAGAACAAGAATAAGATGAAATAGAAGAGGAAGAATTTACAAGGAAGACACACACACACACACACACACACACACACACACACACACACACACACCCAAACAAGAGATGGTTACAGTTTATTCATATGATAAGAGTGTGTTTTACGAGGGGCGGGCCGGGCAGCACACGTCACAATTACAGTGTTTTTCAGTGGGAGTATTTCCTTACAAGACGAAGTAGGAGGGAGGAAGTCTGACGGCTCCTCTGGGTGTTGTAAACTACTGCTGTGTAATAACTCCCATCTCTATCTTACCTACACTAACCTCTATACTTACATACGTACACAAATACACACACATACACACGGGTATACTCTCACATACGTATATACACACATATGTATACCGTCCCTCTTCTCTATGTTAGCTACAGTACCTCTACACACACACACACACACACACACACACACACACGCACGCACATGCACAAGGGTTTACATGACTACACATAAGTATCGAAATACACATAGAAAAACATACACATGACTAAAATTTACATATACATACACACACACGTACATATAATAATCTGTATATGATGTTAAGACACACATATATCACTATAGGTTACCTGAAATAAATCCCTAATCCTAATCCTAGTACTTTATAATAATCCTACAAATCCTTAACCTAATCCTAGTACTTTATAATAATCCTATAAATCCTTAACCTAATCCTAGTACTTTATAATAATCCTATAAATCCCTAATCCTAATCTATCCTAACATCATTTTTAATCCTAATCCCAACACTGTAAATTAATCCTACAAATCCCAAATCCCCACATCCCAATACACCATAAGAAAAGGTAATCCTCGAACCCATGTACTTACCACTGTCGAAGTAAACCTCACTCAAGGCTAGCCAAGGACCAGGGAAGCCGAGGAGTATCTTGAGGACTTTCCCGGTGCGGTGGCGGAGGTCGAGGGTGAGGTTGTGGATGCCGGAGGTCAAGGAGGAGCCAGGCCACTTGGAGGTCGACTTGAGAGGCTTTTCGTGGAAGTGGGTCCCGTCCTCACCGAAGTAAACCTCGGCTTCTGTCGGTAACTGTCGGGGGAGGGGGGTATTATTGTTGTTGTTGTTGTGTTGTTGTTGTTGTTGTTGTGTTTGATGTTGTTGTTATTGTTGTTGCTGTTGTTGTTTTTTTTTGTTTAACACTGAAAATAATAACACTGAGACTCTACCTTAACTAGATACACTAACTTAACACTGAAAACAATTAACACTGACTCAATGGTGTTAACAGAATGAATCTAGTTTAGGTTGACTCTCAGTATAATTAGTGTCAGTATTAAGTTAATATATCAAGTTAAGGTAAAATCTCAGCGTTTTAAGTTAACCAATTAGACACGACCTTAAGTCAACAGTTCCGAGAAATATTGCCCCATGAGGCTCTGGGACTACAGACTCTACCCCCATGAGGCTCTGGGACTACAGACTCTACCCCCATGAGGCTCTGGGACTACAGACTCTACCCCCATGAGGCTCTGAGACTACAGACTCTACCCCCATGAGGCTCTGAGACTACAGACTCTACCCCCATGAGGCTCTGGGACTACAGACTCTACCCCCATGAGGCTCTGGGACTACAGACTCTACCCCATGAGGCTCTGAGACTACAGACTCTACCCCCATGAGGCTCTGAGACTACAGACTCTACCCCCATGAGGCTCTGAGACTACAGACTCTACCCCCATGAGGCTCTGGGACTACAGACTCTACCCCCATGAGGCTCTGAGACTACAGACTCTACCCCCATGAGGCTCTGGGACTACAGACTCTACCCCCATGAGGCTCTGAGACCACAGACTCTACCCCCATGAGGCTCTGAGACTACAGACTCTACCCCCATGAGGCTCTGGCTAGACTACCAGAGGCTACTACAGACCTACCCCCATGAGGCTCTGAGACTACAGACTCTACCCCCATGAGGCTCTGGGACTACAGATTCTACCCCCATGAGGCTCTGGGACTACAGACTCTACCCCCATGAGGCTCTGGGACTACAGACTCTACCCCCATGAGGCTCTGGGACTACAGACTCTGGGATATATCAGTAGTATATGAGGAGTGAACTTGGTGATCACAGAACCGGTCACCAAGATTAATCACTGCTGCGTCTAGGTTCACCAATTGGCTCTTACATACAGGTAAACACGCTTAATTGGACAGGTGAAGGGAGGGAGGGAGGGTTGGTTGGTTGTGTGTGTGTGTGTGTGTGTGTGTGTGTGTGTGTGTTTCTGATTATGTATAAATGAACCCCTTCCCCCCACCATCTTCTTTAAACACAAACACACACACACACACACACACACACACACACACACACACACACACACGAAATTTCTGACGTGACCTTGCTTAATCTGCCCTTTAATATAACTACCACCACCACCACCACCACTACCACCACCACTCACCACCACTACCACCACCACTCACCACACCCACCACCACACCCACTCACCACACCCACCACCACCACTCACCACACCCACTCACCACACCCGCCACCACCACCACACCCACCACCACCACCACTCACCACACCCACCCACCACACCCACTCACCACACCCACTCACCACACCCACTCACCACCTACCACACCCACTCACCACAACCCACTCACCACACCCACTCACCACACCCACTCACCACTCACCACACCCACTCACCACTCGCCACACCCACTCACCACACCCACTCACCACTCACCACACCCACTCACCACTCACCACACCCACTCACCACACCCACTCACCACACCCACTCACCACACCCACTCACCACCAATCAACACCACTCACCACACCCACCACCACACCCACTCACCACACCCACTCACCACCACTCACCACCACTCACCACACCCACTCACCACACCCACTCACCACACCCACTCACCACTCACCCACTCACCACACCCACTCACCACTCACCACTCACACCACCACACCCACTCACCACACCCACTCACCACCCTCTACAGACAGACACTTGACCTAAATCACCCCCCGGACCACATACACCTAATAATAGCCGGGGTAATCAGCCGGACGAGCTTAACGAGCGACGTAATGGTAACGAGGTAGTTAAGGCGTCGCTCCACCTACCTGTTCCGTCGACCACGCCCCTCTCGTATTTCCCTTCCTTATCTCTAATTTCCCCTCACATGCTAATGGAAGGGAGGAAAGGGGGGTGAGGGGGGGGAGGTGGTGAGGGGAGCTAAGGGTGTGGGAGGGAGGATAAAGGGAGGGAATGGAGAGTGTTGGGGAGTGATGGAGAAGGAGGGAGTTCAGGGAGGGAAAGAAGGTAGGGTGTAAGGGTGGGAGAGTAAGAGGAGTAAGGGAGTATCAGGTATAAGCCCAGACACACACCCAGACATACACACACACACACACACACACACACACACACACACAAGGGGGAGGGGGGGGGGGGTCAGTGTGTACGTCAATCACATAACAACACTTGTATTCTCCCCACCCTAGGACCCCATGACCGTGTGTGTGTGTGTGTGTGTGTCTGGGTGTGCGTGTGTCTTAGGGGAGGTCTTAAAGTAGAGCAGCTGGTGGTGACACTATTTTACATACATACATACATACATACAGACATACATACATACATACATACATACATACATACATACATACAGAGACAGACAGAGGTTTACCAAGAGTTCAACATTAAACATTAAAGGCGTCGTATGAAGCTGCCCCGGGCGTGGCCACTGTGTGTGTGTGTGTGTGTGTGTGTGTGTGTGTGTGTGTGTGTGTGTAATAATATTCAGACACAAACTCCTTCAATTTCCTAACCTAACCAATCCTAGCAAACACCACAAACATATATTTACACACACACACACACACACATACACACACACACACACAAACACACACACACACACATACACAAACATTCACACATACACAAACACACACACAGACACCCACCCAAACACACATACGATTGCCTGTTTGCTTCTCAGACTGGCCCAGACTCAAAACATGTTTATCCAGTGTGTGTGTGTGTGTGTGTGTGTGGGGGGGGGGGGGTATATGTGTGTGTGTGTGTGTGTGTGTGTGTGTGTGTGTGTGTGTGTGTGTGTGTGTGTGTGTGTGGATCTTATTTACGCTAAGGATAATATCAGATTACTTGTGTACTGGACAAAAAATATTGGACAAAATAATACTGGATAAATACTCATTGGATAAAGTCTTACTGGACAAAATTCTAGTGAACATTACCCAATCAGACGAAACACAAGTACTGTACAGGTATAATACAGGTATAGGTACAGGTACGAGTGTAGGTACAGGTACGAGTGTAGGTACAGGTACGAGTGTAGGTACAGGTACGAGGGTAGGTACAGGTACGAGTGTAGGTACAGGTACGAGGGTAGGTACAGGTACGAGTGTAGGTACAGGTACGAGTGTAGGTACAGGTACGAGTGTAGGTACAGGTACGAGTGTAGGTACAGGTACGAGTGTAGGTACAGGTACGATGGTAGGTACAGGTACGAGTGTAGGTACAGGTACGAGGGTAGGTACAGGTACGAGTGTAGGTACAGGTACGAGTGTAGGTACAGGTACGAGTGTAGGTACAGGTACGAGGGTAGGTACAGGTACGAGTGTAGGTACAGGTACGAGGGTAGGTACATATATCTCACCATAACAACAACAGTAGCACACACACACACACACACACACACACACACACACACACACACACACACACACACAGACACACCTCAAATGGCCATCCATCATCCCTTGGGGGTAAACCACACAAAACAATAAACACAACACCTCACTATAAGCAGTCAGTCAGTTTCCCCCCATCTCTCCCCCACCCTTCCCCCCATCTCTCCCCCACCCCTCCCCCCATCTCTCCCCCACATCTTCTTTTTTCCCCCCACCATATAACAAGGAACGCGGCAGGAAAGGGAGGTTTTCATATGTAAATTTCCCTCTACCTGTGCGTGGTGGGGGAAAGAATGGGCTTGAGTAATGGCTTTTGTACAGGGGTAGGGGAGAGCTACTGCCTTGGTGGAGAAGAATGGATTTCCAACCTTTTTAGCGGCGTGTTTTTTTTTTTTTTTTTGTCCCATAACTTGAAAAATTGACTCTGGCCAGTGTATGTGTGTGTGTGGGGGGGGGGCTAGCTATTATTGTTGTTGAGTGGATGATACGAGGACTTAGGGAGATATAACGCTTGATAAATGGCGGCGGGAAAGATGAGAAACAAATGAGCAGAGATGTACATTAAAACCTCCCTGTTGTCCAATTGATTTTTATTTCTCTGACCTCTGACCTTGACCTTTGACACAGAGGCATGACTATATGTTATTATCCCCCTCCTCCCTTCCAAGGTCTAGGGGATAGTGTAGGTGTTTGATTACGTTGTTTGTCTTGATAATCTCAGTTAGGTGTTTCCGACAGATACTCAGACAGCTAAACATTCACACAGACAGCTATACATTCACACAGACAGCTATACATTCACACAGACAGCTAAAACCCTCATAGAAACGTAGACACTAAGGATATCCAGACAGGTAGACAGCTAAACATCCAAACTGACAGCCAGACACCTAGATAGCCAGACACCTAGATAGCCAGACACCTAGATAGCCAGACACCTAGATAGCCAGACACCTAGACAGCCAGACACCTAGACAGCCAGACACCTAGACAACCAGACATCTAGAAAGACAGCCAGACACCTAGACAGCAAGACACCTAGACAGCAAGACACCTAGACAACCAGACACATAGAAAGACAATCAGAAACGCATAGTGCGAGAGAAACCCAAACACCCAACCAGACACTGAGACTAAAAGCTAGACACCCAGACAGACGGCCAGACACCCAGACAGACGGCCAGACACCCAGACAGCCCTCACCATAAAGCGAGTGACGCTCAACAGCCGTAAGACAATGTTGTTTTTTTACCTAATGTAGCACGTGTAGTGTGACGTCACCATGTAAACAAACAGCGCTTTTGTGGATATTAATTTGTAAAACATTCTGGCAATTGTGAATAATAACCTTAATAGCTTTACTACTTTATACACCTATTTCTTTTATGGTTTGGTAATATATTGGAGCGAAATTTTAATACAAAGGAAATGAGATATATTTTTGGTTATCTCCCATACTAAAACCAAAATATGGTCGCTTACACTCCGGTAAACTGGTTAAGTTTTCTGTTTTTGAACACGGAATAAAATAAGTGATATTTATTATTCTGGCAATATACTAAACCGAACGTTTACTGTGAATACAAATTAATATATTTTGGTATTCTAGATACTGGAGAGAGAGAGAGAGAGAGAGAGAGAGAGAGAGAGAGAGAGAGAGAGAGAGAGAGAGAGAGAGAGAGAGAGAGAGAAGCAGCCATTTTACCCATATTCATCGAAAGAGTTAAACACATGTCCCCCACATCCCCACACCCTCTCCCACAACCCTTTCTACACCACCTAACCCCTTCCCACAACCCCACACTCCCTCTTCCCACACCCATATTCCCCTACCCACAGTCACACCCCTCCCACACCCCTACATCCCCTCCCACACCCCACACCCTCCCACACCCCACACCCCCACACCCTTACACTCTCATCCACATCCCTACACCCCTGCACTCCAACCCACACCCCCACCCCCACACCCCCACACCCAGTTTATATGTAGCAACGGAAAGGCCATAGCAGCTGTGCAGTACCTCTCAGTGCTCCGCGGGGACAATAATGATGTTCCTTAAGAGTAATGAACACTAATGAAAACTAATGAACACCAATGAACACCAATGAACACCAATGAACACTAATGAACACTATTGAACACTAATGAACACGAATGAACACGAATATACACTAATGAACACTAATGAACACTAATGAACACGAATGAACACGAATGAACACTTCTCATGCCTTAAATAAACAAAACAAAAAGTAAATTACCTGCATATAATCAACAAGACTCAGGTAGGAGATGAATAAATAAATAAACAATGGAGATATAATTACGAGTACAGTATTTATATGGTGGACTAGTCAGAGTACATCTTATTTTAGTACACATACATACATACATACATACATACATACATACATACCTGTGTGTATAAATATGCGTCTGGTCATGCTTGTCTTTGTGTGTATAAGTATATATGTAATTATTTATGTATATACTGTATAATGTGTATATGTATGAACACCTTTACATATGACCTTCAACAGACAGACCAAAGTATATCAAAGTCCTTTATAATGAGATTTAAATGTAATTAATTTTTGGGTTGGTCGCACCTGCATATTAAGTACGTCATTAGCTTAATTACCCCCCGAACACCTGTGAGGGGCCAGGTGTTTACTGTGTGAGCTGAAAGTGATGTTGTTGACTCAGTGCCAGGGTGGTTGTTTGTGAGTGCCAGGGTGGTTGTTTGTGAGTGACTGGGTGGTTGTTTGTGAGTGCTAGGGTGATTGTTTGTGAGTGCTAGGGTGGTTGTTTGTGAGTGCCAGGGTGGTTGTTTGTGAGTGCCAGGGTGGTTGTTTGTGAGTGCTAGGGTGGTTGTTTGTGAGTGCCAGGGTGGTTGTTTGTGAGTGCTAGGGTGGTTGTTTGTGAGTGCCAGGGTGGTTGTTTGTGAGTGCCAGGGTGGTTGTTTGTGAGTGACTGGGTGGTTGTTTGTGAGTGCTAGGGTGGTTGTTTGTGAGTGTCAGGGTGGTTGTTTGTGAGTGTCAGGGTGGTTGTTTGTGAGTGCCAGGGTGGTTGTTTGTGAGTGCCAGGGTGGTTGATTGTGAGTGCTAGGGTGGTTGTTTGTGAGTGACTGGGTGGTTGTTTGTGAGTGCCAGGGTGGTTGTTTGTGAGTGCCAGGGTGGTTGTTTGTGAGTGCCAGGGTGGTTGTTTGTGAGTGCCAGGGTGGTTGTTTGTGAGTGCTAGGGTGGTTGTTTGTGAGTGCGAGGGTGGTTGTTTGTGAGTGCTAGGGTGGTTGTTTGTGAGTGCTAGGGTGGTTGTTTGTGAGTGCCAGGGTGGTTGTTTGTGAGTGCCAGGGTGGTTGTTTGTGAGTGCTAGGGTGGTTGTTTGTGAGTGCTAGGGTGGTTGTTTGTGAGTGCTAGGGTGATTGTTTGTGAGTGCTAGGGTGGTTGTTTGTGAGTGCCAGGGTGGTTGTTTGTGAGTGCCAGGGTGGTTGATTGTGAGTGCTAGGGTGGTTGTTTGTGAGTGACTGGGTGGTTGTTTGTGAGTGCCAGGGTGATTGTTTGTGAGTGCCATGGGGTTGTTTGTGAGTGCCATGGGGTTGTTTGTGAGTGCCAGGGTGGTTGTTGTGTGTTTCCTCTCCATTCGCCCTACCCACCCTTTTCTCCCTTCCACCCTCAATCCTTCCCTCTCTCTCCCTCACCCCCCCTCTCCCTCCCTCCCTTCCCTCTTTCTCCCTTACTCCCCTCTCCCTCCACCCATCCCTTTCTTCCCCTCACCCTTTCTCCCCCTATACCCCCCTTCCTTCCCTCTCTCTCCCTCACCCCCCTCTCCCTCCCTCCCTTCCCTCTCTCTCCTTCACCCCCTCCCTCCCTCCCTTCCCTCTCTCACCCTCACCCCCCCCTCTCCCTCCCTCTCTTCCCTCTCTACCTCTCTAGTACTCACCACAAAGTCGTCCTCGGGGCTGGAGAAGAGGTGGAGGGCGAGGCTGGAGAAGTTCCTCATAGTGTCGAAGGTGAAGGTAAGGTGAAGTGGTTCTCCCTGAAGCTGCTCCGACGACCACCCGACCCACTCCCAGCCTGTAGGAGGAGGAGGAAGGTCATGAGTGTTAGCTTTGGCCTGTAGTATATCTCCGTCAGGTGGGTGTTGAGAGAGGGGAGGGAGGAAGGGGGAAGAGAGAGAGAGGAAGAGAAAGAAGTGAAGGGGAAGAAGCAGGAAGAGACAGGAAAAAGAGAGAGAAAAGAGACAGACAGACAGACACACACACACACACACACACACACACACACACACACACACTCTCAGACGCAGCCTCAAGGGGTGGGGGCAAGCAAGCAGTCACTTTACCGGAACATACAAGCATCACACACACACAAGGGGTACTCCCATAAGGTCGGAACTCCCTCTTACTGTGTAAATATTATCACCTCAGCGGGAATAATAATATAATCCCCTTCAGCAGCTGTTGCCACTCCGTCAGGCAGGTGTTGGTCTCGCTACTGAAGGCATCATGAGGGTCTGTGTTAAAGGCAATGTAAACATGTCTTGTCAAAGGTGAGTGACAGACAGACAGACGGACAGACAGACGGACAGACAGGCAGACAGACAGACAGACGGACAGAAAGACAGACAGACAGACAGACAGACAGGCAGACAGACAGACAGACGGACAGAAAGATAGACAGAGAGACAGACAGACAGACCAATACACCCGCAAGGACCATTGAAAAGAGAGAGAGGGAAGGGAAGGGAAGAGAGAGTTAGAGATAAAGAGCAAGGGAGAGAGAGTGAGAAAGTAGGAGATAGTGAGAGTGAGTAAGAGAATTAGGGTGAGTTAAGGTGAGAGAGAGAGAGATGAACAGCCTCATCTTTTATAAACTGAAGGTAATTTCAACAAGGCCTTTCAACAACATAATGCGGTATGATACGTGTGTGTGTGTGTGTGTGTGTGTGTCCTTCTATAGTCTGCACACACACACACACACACACACACACACACACACACACACACACACACACATGCTGATCACAAACTACCTGTCAAAACTTTTCCCTTCCTTTCATGCTGCTGTCGTGAGCAAGTCTTCTCTCTCTCTCTCTCTCTCTCTCTCTCTCTCTCTCTCTCTCTCTCTCTCTCTCTCTCTCTCAGAAGGTATAGTACCATATAAATCTCAACAGTAATGCCAGAACAAGTTAAGACCTCTGGAATAATGTACAGCGCTAGGGTAAGAGGAGGGGGGCGGGGGGGGGGCAAGGGGTTGTTCCCGGATATGGTAAAACTGCCTTGTTTACGGCCACGGGTGTTAAAAAAAAATTCTCAGTGATACCAGTAGCATTGTCAGTGTTACCAGAATAATTTAGGCACCTTGGAAAATAAATGATCCTGGGATATGATAAAGTTGTCAGTATTACCAGAACAAGCTGAGACCCCCCCCCCCCCAATGAAATTTATTATGCGTGTACAAGGGGTAGATTTTCTAGTATGGTAACAGTGTCTAGTTTATTGCACGAGATGGAGAGGGAAGGTGAGATGAGGAAGGAAGGAAGGGAGGGGGGTGAGGAAAACG
This sequence comes from Homarus gammarus, assembly GCA_958450375.1. Lineage (NCBI taxonomy): Eukaryota > Metazoa > Arthropoda > Malacostraca > Decapoda > Nephropidae > Homarus > Homarus gammarus. The sequence goes on along the minus strand of CAUDMG010000658.1, from coordinate 2,981,079 downwards.
TTCTCTCAGTGATACCAGAACAAGTTAACACCCTAGAGAAATTTGTTATGTACACAATGGCGCCAGAGGGGTCGGTCCTCGGATATGGCAACAGTGTGTAGTTTATAGGAAGAGACGGTAGATGGTTCTTTTAGTAAATAAATACAGACAGACAGACAGACAGACAGACAGACAGACAGGATCGATAGATAGATAGAGAGACAGATAGAAAGACAGATAGACAGATAGACAGAAAGACGAATAGATAGACAGACAGAGAAACAGATAGGCTAAGACAGACAGACAGACAGACAGACAGACAGACAGAGACATAGACAGACAGAGACAGAGGATAGAAAGACAGAAAGACAGACATGCAGTCAGCGAATTGTCCGGTGTTCCTGGGCCACAGATCTTGTTAATTCAAGTTATAGTTGTGTTTATTAACCTGAGTGTTAAATCTCTCTCTCTCTCTCTCTCTCTCTCTCTCTCTCTCTCTCTCTCTCTCTCTCTCTCTCTCTATCTCTGTCCATACCTCTTCAACCTCCCTCATTTCCCTTCTCCCTCTACACCTACTTTCCTCTCTCTCCCTTCCCCTCATTTCCCCCTTCCCCTACCCCCTCCTCCCCCTCTCTCTCTCTCTCTCTCTCATTCTGTCACCCTTCCATCCTTTCCTCAGTCTCCCCTCTCTCTCCCATTCTTCCTTCCCTCACTCTCCCTGCTTCCCCTCAACACCAGATGTCACTATGGCAACGACGAATGTTCAGAATTCTTATGAAACAAAACTGTTGGGGGGGGGGGGGGAGGGTCTTAGCGTGAGTCTACATTTTTGGCACCTGACTGTCAAGGACCATTCTGTGTGTGTGTGTGTGTGTGTGTGTGTGTGTGTGTGTGTGTGTGTGTGTGTGTGTGTGTGTGTGTGTGTGTGTGTGTCCTTATCTCCCTCCTCCTCCCCGTCTAACCCCCACCAAATCCTTCTCCCCCTACTCTTCCTCTTCCTTCTCCTCCTTCTTTATCCTTTCCCCCCCCTTCCCCTTCAAGTCCTTCTTTCCCCCTTCCAGCTGGTCCTCCACGACGCTCTATAGGAATTGGTTTATTGATTAGTGGTCCCATAACCTCAGATAATAACATGTTGAGACCAAAAGGAAAAGAAGGATTCAAGTCCCGTTTTCTCGGCCCTTCTCCTCCACAAACGTTAATGAGTGTATGTGTGTTTGTGTGGTCCATGTATGTGTTTGAGTGTGTGTATGTGAGTGTATTAGAGAGTGAGAGGGTCATATAAACACACACACACGCGCATATACACACACAAGCAATATTTAAAGTTAAAGAGGCTAACTAGACGAGTTTGGAGGGGAAACTCAACTAACTTGATCCTCCCATTATAACTGTCGCATCCTGAGTGGACGTGTCAATACTTGGTCCGTGAACGATGACTCCACATCAGCCACCGTGAGATGAAGTTATTCCGTGGAGGAGGAAGAAGAAGAAGGGGAGGAGGGGGGGGAGGAGGAGGAGGAGGAGGGAGGGAGAGGATAGAAAAGACGAAGGAAAACAAAGAAGGAATTACGAACAGGAACTAAAGAAAAAAATAAATAAAAATAATATACAAAAATAACAACGGAAAATAATGTATAACGAATAAAGAAGAAACAAATAAATGGATGAATAAATGAAAAGTTGTATACATAAAAGATAAATTTAAATGGAAATGCCAGATACTTATAAACGAATGACTAGGAATAAAAACGAAGAATAATTACCTAATAAATCAATAAACAGATAAAACAATGGAATAAGAGAGAGAGAGAGAGAGAGAGAGAGAGAGAGAGAGAGAGAGAGAGAGAGAGAGTAGAGAGGCAAGACTATCAGAGAAGGAGACAGACAGACAGACGGACGGGCGAAAAGAAAGAAAGAAAGAAAGAAAGAAAAGAAAGAAAGAAAGAAAGAAAGAAAGAAAGAAAATACACCATAGGAAGGAGTATGGACCAAAAAGGATATAAAACAAAAAATAATTAAAGAATAAAAGCAACAAAAATAATAAAGGAGGGAATGACCAAAGTTCCGGGGAAATTGGGCTGGTGGTGGGATCGGTAAATCAATAACTTGGCGTTGTTTTTTTTGTTTTTTGGCGAGTTTATTGGTTTTGGGCGAGGTAGGTAGGAAGGGTATGGTAGAATTGATAGATTGGTGAGGGGTTTAGGTGAGGTATTGTAAATTTATGACTTTTAAAGAGAATCTGTAATCTCTCTCTCTCTCTCTCTCTCTCTCTCTCTTTCTCTCTCTCTCTCTCTCTCTCTCTCTCTCTCTCTCCCGTTCCCATCTAAGAATTTAACAAAAAACAAAAACAAAAACAAAAAACAACAAATCAATAAAAATGTAACACCCTTTTAACAATTTAACTAAAGCCCACACCCCCCTCCCCTCACCCCCCTCCCACCCCTCCCCTCCCCTCACCCCCCCTTCCCACCCCACCATCCCCCCCAACAAAAAAAAAATCTGATACGGGTTTAACAATTTAACAAAGGCATATATCAGTACCAACGTCATCACCGTATTTCGTTATTGGGGGTTTTCGACCATTCAGAGCTCCCGTTTATTTACCCGTGTTTTGTGTGTGTGTGTGTATATTTGTTTTTGTTGCTGTAATTGAAAGGTGTAATATTTGTGTGTGTGTGTGTGTGTGTGTGTGTGTGTGTGTGTGTGTGTATGTGTGTGTGTGTGTGTGTGTGTGTTGTAGCTTTATATTCATTTCACAGGGACACGAAATTTTAAAGATAAAGAGGCAGCAATGTAGAGAGAGAGAGAGAGAGAGAGAGAGAGAGAGAGAGAGAGAGAGAGAGAGAGAGAGAGAGAGGTAATAATGAGCTTCACATCTTCATCACCTGATCCAAATTAAAGACCCAAGACAATGGTGGTCTCTAATTGGCTATCGTAAGGGGGGAGAGGGGGAGAAGGGGGAGGAGTGAGGGAGAAATGAGGGAGGGGGGAGGATTGAGGGAAGGAGCAGTGAGCGTGAGAAAGGTGAGAGAGAATTGAGGGAAGGAGAGGTGAGGGTGGGTGAAGCTCTTACAGACAGATGGTCCGTCATCACCTCTCTCTCCACCCCCTCCCCTCTCACCTCACCCCTCACCCCTCCTTCCCACCCTCACCTCTCCCTTTTCCATTGTTTCCCTCGTTCAGTCTTTCTCCATCTCATTTTCCTTCCCTCCCATTCGTTTCTACTCTCTCTCTCTCTCTCTCTCTCTCTCTCTCTCTCGCTCTCTCTCATTTCCACCCTCCGTCTCCCTCTCTCGTCTGACTCCCTTTCCCTACCTTTGTCATTTCCCCTCATTTCCCCTCATCCATCTTTCTCCAACTTCCCTCCATCTCTCCCTCCTTCTGTCCCTCTGATGAAGTAAGTGAAACCTGGCTGGATGTTACCGTAGAGTTATTATTACGTTTTAGGGGGAGTTAAATAGTAGTGCTAGTAATGGCGATGATTATAAGGGTGGGCAGAGGAAGGAGGAGAAGAGCTAGAGGAAGAAGAAGAAAAAGAAGAGTAAGAGGAGGAGGAAGAAGACCGAGTAGAAGAGGAAGAAGAAATAATAATAATAATAATAATAATAATAATAATAATAATAATAATAATAATAATGTCCCTCCACCATTAATATTTCTCCTCTCCTACACATACACCTTATCAATATTAAACACTCACTGTACACAAGAAAAAAAAAGTTCCTTACCTGTAAAAATGGCCACTAATTATCCCAGGTATTCTTAATTATCTATATTTTTCCCTTCACTGTAGTCTTAACCTCGAGAACTACCAATAAGGTCCACTATCCAAAAAGGTCAACCTCCAATAAGGTCAACCTACACTTTATCTTCCCACACGAGTTGAGTTGCCATGGGCCTCGATTTTACTCAGTTACTTATGATAGGCGGAGAGAGAGAGAGAGAGAGAGAGGGAGAGAGAGAGAGAGAGAGAGAGAGACATTCACCCATCAACACAGGTAGGTAGGTCGCAAGGTAGGTCATCTCACCTTTGCCTCTGCCGTAAGCCTGTAGCTGTAGGTTGTTGAGAGGTCGCCCCAGCTCCCCGTCGTACAGCTGGCCCAGTCCGTGACGCAGGAGGCCAGGACCCCGCGCCCCGTCATACGAGTCATCCCCCAGCAGGAAGCCGGGGTCCCTCACTACCCCGTCCACCCCGCTGTAGCTCACCACCCCACCTGTGTGATATATATTTACCTGGGGTCATATAGGGTTATTTGGGGGTCATATTGGGTCATTTGGAGGTCATATAGGGTCATTTGGGGGTCATATAAGGTCATTTGGGGGGTCATATAAGGTCATTTGGGTAATATATGGGTCACATAGGGTCATTTGGGGGTCATATAGGATCATTTGGGGTCATATTCTGTCAACTGGGATTATTTGAGTCACATGCAGTCATCTAGGGTCAACAAGGGTCAACTGGAGAGTCAATACAAGGTAATAGTAATAACCTAAAACAATTTACAGGTAAGATACATGTATTAGTCACCATAAGAACAATACAATTTACACTGGACACAATATTCACAACACACACACACACACACACACACACACACACACACACACACACAGAGGCCGTGGTATATTGGACGCCGTGTTCCAACAACAGCAGGTGTGTGTCGGCAGGTGTGTGTCGGCAGGTGTGTCTTCCCTCACCTCTCCCACACACACACACACTCTTCCATCACTTAACTCACACACTCTCCTACACACTCTCTTACGTGTGTCTGTGTATGTGTGTCGATGTACGTGTATATGTGTACGTGTTTATGTGTATGTGTCGATGTACGTGTATATGTGTACGTGTGTCGATGTACGTGTGTCTGTGTACGTGTGTCTGTTTATGATTATCTCCCCTCTGGTGTGACCGAGAAGTTGATATCCACCCGTTGTTAGTAGTTACCGTTGTCATTAGTTACCGTTGTCATTAGTTACCGTTGTCATTAGTTACCGTTGTTATTCATTACTGTTGGCGCGCCGCTAGTTCTCCCGACTTCCCGCTTGTTGTTTTCTCGCAGTTGTTGTGGTTACCGTTGCCGCTGGTTACCGTTATCCCGACTCTTAAAACACCTGAGTACATACTTTCTGTTGTTACCGTTATATAATGCCGTTTTCAACAGCCTTTTTTTTTAATGACGTTGACGTTAATAACAACAGTAAAATTAACGGGAGTTTCAAAGGCCAAAGGATAAGTCAACAATAGCGTCTCTCAGCAACAGTAGCATCAACAGGAGGAACAGTAGCATCAACAGGAGGAACAGTAGCATCAACGGTAGCAACAGGAGCGCTAACGGGAGGCTGGGAGGGAAAGGCTTAGTAAACACAGCCTCAGGGTAAGAAGCTTAAGATTCAAGCAAAAATGTGGCGAACACGAGATGGTAACACTGATGAGAGAGAGAGAGAGAGAGAGAGAGAGAGAGAGAGAGAGAGAGAGAGAGAGAGAGAGAGAGTTTAACAAGGCAGCAGCCGGGAGAGTTTGACCACCATCAGTTATCATACATCCCCCATCCCCCCCTTCCTCTCCCGGCCTCTTTGTCCTCCAGGGAAGAAAATGCCCTAAGTACTTTTATAACTCTCTCTCTCTCTCTCTCTCTCTCTCTCTCTCTCTCTCTACATCAAAGACGATACATCCCTTTATAAATCACTAATTCAATCATAAAGCTGCTCTCTCTCCCTTTTTTTAATCCTATATACATATCAATAATAATTAACACCAGCCAATATTTATCACTATCTGGCATCCCTTTATTGATGCCAACGGTGCCTTTTATTATACATTATCCTACTTTAATCTCAATTACATACCTTCTAAGAGTAATTCCCTCATTAACTATCAATCTATTATTACTAAACTACTCTATTATTGATTATTGTATGAGAATAAATATTAATTGTAGACAAAAATGAAGTGTAATGTTTATATATCTGGCTAACGGTGAGGCATCGTTCATCAGCATCATACCAGCTGATGACTTTGTCGCTCTGGTGAAGAAATTATCGTAATGTTTAGATGTAAATATTAGACACTTCATGGTGACTTTCCTCTTCTCTGTATGTATATCGTTCTATCGTAATGTTTAGATGTAAATATTAGACACTTCATGGTGACTTTCCTCTTCTCTGTATGTATATCGTTCTATCGTAATGTTTAGAGGTAAATATTAGGCACTTCATGGTGACTTTCCTCTTCTCTGTATGTATATCGTTCTATCGTAATGTTTAGAGGTAAATATTAGACACTTTCCATGGTGACTTTCCTCTTCTCTGTATATATATCGTTCTATCGTAATGTTTAGAGGTAAATATTAGGCACTTCATGGTGACTTTCCTCTTCTCTGTATATATATCGTTCTATCGGTAATGAAATATATTACTGTCTAGGCTATTATATAATGACTATGTACAAGAGAGAGGCCAAATATATAATGAAAGTGTACAAAAAAGAGTAAAATATAAGGAAAATATAAAAATTAGACCAAATTATAAAGAAAATGGACAAAAATAGACTTAAATATAATGAAAATGTATAAAACCGTCTCCCCCAAAAAATAAATATACACTAATTGATTAAAATCTTAGGAAAATGAAACCACAGCCATATTTATAAGGACATATAAAGAAAGTGTTAATTATCGTACATCATCATCATCACCATAACATAAAAGATGGCCGATGTTAAAAAAATACCACCTATAAGAACACAAACCTAACCTAACCGAAGCTAACCAAACTAACCTAACCAACCTAACCTAACATAGCTTAACCTAATCTATTCTTCGTTTGGACCAGCTACTTTAAGAAAAAAATATATACCCACATATATATATAGGTTTCGAGGCCTTGTTCGTGGTACATTTCCATCATCGGCCATCATGCATGTTTCCCCACCAAGTAGCCATAACCATGAATCATCGTACATCACCACCACGGTATTACTGAAGGAAAATTATCATCGTACATCACCACCACGGTATTACTGAAGGAAAATTATCATCGTACATCACCACCACGGTATTACTGAAGGAAAATTATCATCGTACATCACCACCACGGTATTACTGAAGGAAAATTATCATCGTACATCACCACCACGGTATTACTGAAAGAAAATTATCATCGTACATCACCACCACGGTATTACTGAAGGAAAATTATCATCGTACATCACCACCACGGTATTACTGAAGGAAAATTGTCAGATAGGATAAAAAAATCATCGTTTAACTGCATTACCAAAACAACCAAATTCTCAAAAGGTCGTAGGATTACTATTTTTTCCTCCCTGAATCTAATTGAGAGAACATTTACCCTATTCACCCTAGAAGAAAAAAAATATCACTAGGGTTAGGTTAGGTTAGGTTAGGTTAGGTTAGGTTAGGTTAGGTTAGGTTAGGTTAGGTTAGGTTAGGTTAGGTTAGGTTAGGTTTATTATGTTTAATCGTCAGGTACAATAAGCTAGGGTGTCTAATCTTCATATGATCTCAATTACGTTGCTTAACCAAAGGGCAAATGAGGTGTTGATATCTAGCTGCATGAGACCACGGGCGTAAAACAATTATGAAAGATGACTCAAATAACACTATTCTAACATAACTAACCTAAAATAACTAACCTAACTAACAAAACTAACCTAACTAAATTATATAACCATAGAGAGTTAGGCTAGGTGATGTCAGTTAGTTCATATCAACTTTCATAAATGGTTTAGTGTCGTCGTCTCTCACTCACTCGGCCGCTACGCTTCCTATAAAATCAATGTCGTTTTTCCTTATTTATTTATCCTGTTTGTATAATAGTTGTCGTTTGTCATACACTCTCAAAGTTCAGGAGAAATTTCTAAGTTACAAAGACGCTAGATCATGTTTTCCAATAATTCATAATACAATAGACTCCATTTAGCGGGAAAATTAACTTAAGATTTTGGGTGATAATTAACAAAAGGTGATATAATTAAATAGAATCACTTATCACCTGACTATTTAGAAGGCGTATCTTTCAGTGCTAATTGGTGTCTAGTTAAAGGTAGAGTCTCAGTGTAACTTTAACTCCCGTACTGAACGTTACTCTCCCACACCGCTTTAGTTACGGGAAAATATTCATCGTACGAGTCACTGTGAATCCTCGCCCACGACCATAAACAAACGTCGGGAAGTCAGCAAAAGATCGTAAGTTTAGAGGGAACACATCGTAACGCACCCCCCCATAATACCACAACCCACCATCTGGCAACACTGGTGCTGACGTGTTATCGTGCCTCCGCCACCACTTTGTAAATATACGGACACGGAAAAGCTGTGAAGGAGCCCGCTGCTGGGTGTAGGTGGGGGAGGTAGGGTGTAGCTGGTGTACTGCTGGGTGTAGGTGGAGGGGAGGTTTGGTGTACTGCTGGGTGTAGGTGGAGGGGAGGTCGGGTGTAGCTGGTGTACTGCTGGGTGTAGGTGGAGGGGAGGTCGGGTGTAGCTGGTGTACTGCTGGGTGTAGGTGGGGGAGGATGGGTGTAGCTGGTGTACTGCTGGGTGGAGGGGAGGTTGGGTGCAGCTGGTGTACTGCTGGGTGTAGGTGGAGGGAAGGTCGGGTGTAGGTGGGGAGGATGGGTGTAGCTGGTGTACTGCTGGGTGTAGGTGGGGGAGGTTGGGTGTAGCTGGTGTACTGCTGGGTGTAGGTGGGGGAGGTTGGGTGTAGCTGGTGTACTGCTGGGTGTAGGTGGAGGGGAGGTCGGGTGTAGCTGGTGTACTGCTGGGTGTAGGTGGAGGGGAGGTTGGGTGTAGCTGGTGTACTGCTGGGTGTAGGTGGAGGAAGGTCGGGTGTAGCTGGTGTGCTGCTGGGTGTAGGTGGAGGGGAGGTCGGGTCTAGCTGGTGTACTGCTGGGTGTAGGTGGAGGGAAGGTCGGGTGTAGCTGGTGTACTGCTGGGTGTAGGTGGAGGGAAGGTCGGGTGTAGCTGGTGTACTGCTGGGTGTAGGTGGAGGGAAGGTCGGGTGTAGCTGGTGTACTGCTGGGTGTAGGTGGAGGGAAGGTCGGGTGTAGCTGGTGTACTGCTGGGTGTAGGTGGAGGGAAGGTCGGGTGTAGCTGGTGTACTGCTGGGTGTAGGTGGAGGGAAGGTCGCGGTACTGCTAGGTGTAGGTTAAGTATTGGTGAGTGTACGTGAGTGTAGGCGGTATCACACAACACACGGTTCTGACCAATCACAAACCTCGCTCTATCACACAACACACGGTTCTGACCAATCACAAACCTCGCTCTATCACACAACACACGGTTCTGACCAATCACAGACCTCGCTCTATCACACAACACACGGTTCTGACCAATCACAAACCTCGCTCTATCACACAACACACGGTTCTGACCAATCACAGACCTCGCTCTGTCACACAACACACGGTTCTGACCAATCACAAACCTCGCTCTGTCACACAACACACGGTTCTGACCAATCACAGACCTCGCCCCCTAACTCATCATCACACAGGTGGCAGGTGAGGCTCGTTAGCGTATAGACAACAAGGTCATTAGGTAGTTGGTCGACCCGTCTTTACTCGAACACAATGAAGAGCTGAGAGGAAACTGATTGCATCTTGCACCTGTGGTATTGTATTGTCTCTTTCTCTCTCTGTCTCTATCTCTCGTCTCTCTCTCTCTCTCTCTATCTCTCTCTCTCTCTCTCTAATCTTTAATCTCTCTCTCTCTATAATCCCCCTATTCTATAACCTTCAATCTCTCTCTCTCTCTCTCTCTCTCACCGTGATGACGTGGGTAAGATATTCATTAACTCACAACTAACTGTGGAAATAACCATAAACCTGAAGTGGGATTCGAACCTCGGTCATCAGATATCACTCAGAGGCGCCGTAACCCACCGAGCCATCACAGTACCGCCACGCTTTGGTCACCTTCACTACCACTCGATTCTCTACCTCGTGACTCTGGTTCGAATCCCTGTGAGTAATAGTCGCAATTGTGTACTGAATCAGTCAGCTTGAATACATACATACATATATACATACATACATACATACATACACATCATCCGTCATACCTTCATTTATGACTTATGGTGCAGAGTAAGAAACCAATAGTCATTAGTTGTAACCTGTCCGCCCACACGCCCACACGCCCACCACCATACCGCTACACTCCTACATCACTACACACCCACTATACCCACATGTTCACTCTTCGCACCTACGCCATACACCCACATCACACGCCCACACGCCCGGTCACCAAGTAGAATATGTGGGTGACGGTGACTGTGTGTGTGTGTGTGTGTGTGTGTGTGTGGTAACCAAACACTCACACTTGAACATCGAGGCCGAGGAATCAACACAGGTTACCCTCAAGCTACTGAGAGACGCGCCAACTTAACACTGCTACTGAGAGACGCACCAACTTAACACTGCTACTGAGAGACGCGCCAACTTAACACTGCTACTGAGAGACGCACCAACTCGAGGGTGAACTGGTCTTAGTGAAGTGATGTTATCGACTCTATTGATCAAGGAATTCCAGCTAATGTTGAGTCCCTCGTGCCAAGACCCTTACAGAACTCAAGTGTTTAGCCTAGAGGGACTTTCATTACTTGTTAGCATGAGGCAAGTATCAAGAAGCATTAAACAACGTATATTGTTCCCCTTCGCCGGGATGTTACGCCTGGCGAATGTTCACTTATGTTCACCTATGGAGCTGCACTTGACATATGTTCTCCTGCTGGTGGCGTTCTTTAGGTAACATCATAACAGCAACACAATAAAAATACAATGTTGATGATGAAAAATATCAACATTTGGAAACTAATTATTTTGTGATGATTTTTTTTCCCTCTCTGAAAACAATTATTTTTTTTCGTTACTAAAATGTCATCGTAAATTTGAGATAAACTGAGAATTAATACAATAATGTACTATACAACACATAACTAAAGCTTTTATGTTTAATCCTCTATTGTTCTATTCTCTATTTCATAACACCAATTTCTATAACAATTCTCTACCACATTATAACCTCGCATATTAACCCAACCAGCCTATGTCAGGTCAGCCACACAGTTGCCAACACCAGCTCCCAGTTTTTCCTCCTGCTCGTGTACAGGGTCAAAAAAATATCGTTATGGCAACACTGAAAAACAACGGCAATATAAAATGTGATATGAAGTTGGCAACCCTGACAAGCTGCGTTCAGGACATAATTGCATTTAAGAATAACATTAACATACACACACAGACAGAAACAGACAGACAGACAGACAGACACACTCACCGGTAGTGTTACAGCCGTATATCTCGACCCTAAGACAGATGGTCCGTGGGTGGACGGTGACGGGGATAAACCTCACTTTGCTGGCGGTCAGGGGCGGCGAGAGGACGTTCTTCTGCTCCAGGTAGGTGTTGACGTTCCCGGGGAAGGTCTGGTGGGGAGAGAACGTGAGATAATGGTGAGGTACAGAACGTGACATAATAGAGAGAGAGAGAGAGAGAGAGAGAGAGAGAGAGAGAGAGAGAGAGAGAGAGAGAGAGAGAGAGAGAGAGGTAAATAAGAAAATAAAGAGACAGAGATATAATGAAAAACAAAAATACACACACACACACACACACACACACACACACACACACACACACACACACACACACACACACACACAACAAACACAAACACAAACACAAATACAAACATCACCAAACAAACAGACTGCGTGGAACTGTTAATTAATTTCTGCTATGAAGAATTGTTGTGTTGTTGCTAACTGGGATGTGTGATATTGACTCTCTCTCTCTCTCTCTCTCTCTCTCTCTCTCTCTCTCTCTCTCTCACTCTCTCTCTCTCTCTCTCTTACTCTCTCTCTCTTACTCTCTCTCTCTCTCACTCTCTCTCTCTGGCTGTGTTGTGTCTTCATTGGATTCTATTCTGATTTCTGATTCATAATTCCCATTCCTGATTCCCATTCCAGATTCCCATTCCTGATTCCCATTCCCACTACAAAATCCTACTTAACTCAAACAACTCAACTTCAATTCCATTATTTTCATCTTATTTCTAAACTTCACCTTATTATTTATCTTCCTTTATTCTTAATTTAATTGTGATTTTTTTCTTTTTCTTTTTTTTTTTTTCGTCTTCTGTTCCATTGAAGGAGAAGAACGACTCAAGCAGCCGCCACAGAGGTGTTTCATTAGACACAATAGCTCTGATGTGTGACAGGACTAATGCATTACTTCCTTGGGCTCTCTCCTCTTACGATATTACTGAGTTAACTGGTGGTAGATGGGTGGGGGTGAGGGTGGGGTGGGGGTGGGGTGGGTGGAGGGGGTGGGGTAGGGTGGGGTGGGGTGGAGACATGGTTGGGAAAGGGTGGAGGGGGATGAAAGGTTTGGTTGGGGGAGAAGGAGTGTAGGTGATAGGGTAGATGAAGGGGGATTGGGAAGGGTTGGGGTAAAGGGTGTGGGTTAGGGAATAGAGGGAGGAAGGGGGGAGAGAGGGGTAATAGTGACTGAGAGGGAGGAGAGGGTAGAGTTTTAGTAGGAAGACGTTTGAAGGAGCCTCTGGTAATGAAGAGGGAGAGATGAGAGGCTTTTTAGGGAGTCTCTCTCTCTCTCTCTCTCTCTCAACATCACCACCACCACCACCTGGGGAATACCTCGGCAGGCAGTTTAATATTCCCCCCACCAGGTACGTACACACACACACACACACACACACACACACACACACACACACACACACACACACACACCTTAAGATTAATGAATGATGCATCACTTCACCTCATCCGTAAAACATAACACCAGAACAATACATTATGTTGATCACTTAGGAACCTCTCCCGGGGGGGTGACGTCAGTGTCTTTTGGGTGTAGATCTCCTGAGGGTGGGAGTGGTAGACCCTGGAGTGAGGTGCCTTGTGGGGTGTATTGGTAGGAGGGTAGGATGGTAGGATGGTATACAGGTCGTCCTTGTGAGTGGTATCTAGAGGTCTTCAGTGTCGAGTAGGAGGTCGACCCGGCTTAGAGGAGATGATTTTATGGTGGGTTCCTCCTTGGTCTCTCTCTCTCTCTCTCTCTCTCTCTCTCTCTCTCTCTCTTTATTATTCTCTCTTCTTCCTCTCCTCACCCCTTCCCTCCCCCCTCTCTCCTCTTACCCCACCCCTCCCTCCCCTCTCCCCACTCACCCGTCCCCGCCCCTCCCCTCTCACCCCCACTCGCCCTCTCCCCTCTCACTGTTTGTTCATTATGTTCACTTTGGTTCTTTTTTTTCAGCTTCGTCTGTGAACAACGCTGGAGTGACTTGCTGTTTAGTTGTTTCTTCTTTTTCTTGTTTATGTTATTTTTCTTCTTCTTCTTCTTCTGTTTCATCTCCTTGTTTTGTTGTTGCTGTTGTTCTTGTTCTTTTTTATCTACGTCCCTCCCCCCTTCCTCCTCCTAACCTAACCTAACCTAACCTAACCTAACCTTACTTGAACTTTACATCTTATTTCAACAAAGACACTCTCTCTCTCTCTCTCTCTCTCTCTTCTCTCTCTCTCTCTCTCTCTCTCTCTCTCTCTCAAAATATTATTCCCAGGACCAAGTCACACACACACACACATACAAGGTAATCCGCTCAAATATATTTTTCACCTTATTTTTTTTCACGACAATTTAGAGTACAGTCACAGAGTTAGAGACCTTCACACACACACACACACACACACACACACACACACACACACACACCACTCACTCGCATAGAGACAAGGTTCATTTAAAAAAACACGACAAAATACCTCTGGAACCCGATACGAGCCGCGAAAATATCCGAGATGACGCAGGTTCCAAAAAAAATATATATAGAAGGGGGGGGGGAGGATATGGAGGGGGAAGGGGGGAGGGGGGGAAGGGGGGAAGGGGGGAGGGGAGGGGTGGTGTGTGTGTGTGTGTGTGATGGACGCCCCTGAGATTATTATCGATATAAACGTCAGGGGATCCGGGATCACTAGAGGCGCCTCGATCCCACGTATAAGGGAATCTGACCTTATTGTTGTGACGTTTATTTGATATTTCGCCTCTGTCATTTTGGACGTCATCAGTGGAGGGGGAGAGACGGGAGATAGAGAGGTTGAGAGATAGAGAGACGGGAGATAGAGAGACGTGAGATAGAGGCGAGAGACAAAGATCCGAGAGATAGAGTGAGACAGAAGAGATGGGGAGACAAGAGATAGAGAGAAGGGGTGTGTGTGGGTGTGTGGTGGGGGGTGTGTGTGTGTGGGGGTGTGTGTGTGTGTGGGTGTGGGTGTGTGTGTGGGTATGTGTATGAGTGTGTGTGTGGGTGTGGGTGTGTGTGTGGGTATGTGTATGAGTGTGTGTGTGGGGGTGTGTGTGTGTGTGTGGGTGTGTGTGGGTGTGGGTGTGTGTGTGTGTGGGTGTGTGTGGGTGTGTGTGTGTGTGGGTGTGTGTGGGTGTGTGTGTGTGTGGGTGTGTGTGTGTGTGGGTGTGGGTGTGTGTGTGTGGGTGTGTGTGGGTGTGTGTGTGTGTGTGGGTGTGTGTGTGTGTGGGTGTGTGTGGGTTGGTTGATAGACTGACAGTAATGGGGAATGGGATAGCTGTGTTGGTGATAGGGTGTGTTGTTACAATGATGATGATGATGATGATGATGATGATGATGATAATGATGATGATGGTGATGATGGTGATGATGATGATGATGATGATGATGATGATGCGACGACGACGAAATAACAGCAAAAATAACAAAAATAACAAAAACAACAACAATAATAATAATAATAATAATAATAATAACAACACCATTAACCATAACAACAACAATATTAACCCATTTAATTACATCAGCAGAGAGAGAGAGTAACAAGATCACACAATAATTAATACCTCAACTAGGCAATTAACATAGTAATGGACGGCCTACAACACATCAATACAACACGCCAGATTATTGTTGGCAATTGTCGGGGAATTTCCCTTGGGGGTCGGGGGAATTCCCTTGGGTGGTCCTCCCCCCCTCCGTTCCCTTCCCTTCCACCCACTCACTTCCCATTTCCATTCCTCTCACTCATCCATTTATCTCTGTCTCTCTCGATCTCTGTTTGTTTGTTTGTGTGTGTGTGTGTAGTGTTTGCCTGTCTGTCTGTGTTTTGTTGTTCTCTTATCTCCGTTCTTTTCACGTTCTTTCTCCTCCTCCTCCTCCTTTCCTCTTTCCCCTTCTCGTTCCGTCACTCCCTCTCCCCTTGCTTGCCCTTTTACCCTCTCGCCTCCTCCCACTCACCCTCCTTCACCAGCCACCCCCTTACTCCCTATCCCATCCTGTCCCTCCTCTCACTCCCTCTCACCTCCTCCTGTTCTCTCTCTCTCTCTCTCTCTCTCTCTCTCTCTCTCTCTCTCTCTCTCTCTCTCTCTCTCCCCCTTCCCCTCATTCCGTCCCCTTCCCCTCACCCCCTCCAGCATCTCACCCCCTCCCTAGGGACTCTTGGAGGTGCTTATATAATCCCTAAAACTGAATCGCCATCTGTGGTCTACTACTGTAATCAAACACACACACACACACACACACACACACACACACACACACACACACAGCTCAATATGGCCGCAATACCTCAATTTTTCCCCCAAACTGTCTAACAATCTACGTACCTATGACCCCTTGTTTAAATGCTATCCTATAAATAAAAGTCCATTTTCTTTTACTTATTATCTCCAAAATTGCTCATTATCAACTAGACGTGTAAGGTCAATGACAGGTGACCTCTCATCTTGTCGGGTCAACGAGTTCACTACACGGTAATGGGAAACACCTGAAGATTAGCTTATTTCACCTGATAATTAAAGGTAAGGTAAGGTAAGGTAAGGTAAGGTAAGGTAAGGTAAGCTAAGGTAAGGTAAGGTAAGGTAAGGTAAGGTAAGGTAAGCTAAGGTAAGGCAAGGTAAGCTAAGGTAAGGTAAGGTAAGGTAAGGTAAGGTAAGGTAAGCTAAGGTAAGGTAAGGTAAGGTAAGGTAAGGTAAGCTAAGGTAAGGTAAGCTAAGGTAAGGTAAGGTAAGGTAAGGTAAGGTAAGGTAAGGTAAGGAGAAATAAGCTGGAGTGTTTAGTCTTCAGGTGATCAGATGGGTAAATTAAAGGTTATCACAGGTCACAGGTCAACACAGGTCATCACAGGTCACTGGAGATAAACAAGAGGGGAACATGAGGAAGGTGTGGAAGAAGTTGTGTTAAATATGGCGGAAAATTGGAACGAAAGGAAATAATTCTGATTTTATTTATTTTACGGAGTGTGAGAGAGAGAGAGAGAGAGAGAGAGAGAGAGAGAGAGAGAGAGAGAGAGAGAGAGAGAGAGAGAGAGAGAGAGAGAGAGAGAGAGAGAGAGATTACCTATTGTATACTTACAGCTTTCATAAAACAAGAGGACCTCGCATAACACGACCTCACTTAACACGACCTCGCTTAACACGACCTCGCTTAACACGACCTCGCTTAACACGTCCTCACTTAACACGACCTCACTTAACACGACCTCGCATAACACGACCTCACTTAACACGACCTCGCATAACACGACCTCACTTAACACGACCTCACATAACACGACCTCACTTAACACGACCTCACTTAACACGACCTCACTTAACACGACCTCACTTAACACGACCTCACTTAACACACACATTCTTCCATAATTTTCCATAACACCAAAGTGGTAAATTTTCACATTCTTGTAACCCCTAGGAACTACCCGTTAAATAGTACCCCCTTGACCAGTACCCCCTTAACCAGTACCCTCTCAGCAGTACCCCTCTTAACAGTAACCCCTTTGAGCAGTAACCCCCCTTAATAGCACTTCCTCAACAGTATCCCCTTAATAGTATCCCCCTTAATAGTACCCCCTTAAGCAGTACCCCCTTAATAGTACCCCCTTAAGCAGAACCCCATTAGGTTAATAAGAGTAAATAGCGGAGAGGCGAGGGAGTGTGTGGGGCTGTTTTAATAATTGTATTGTTTTTGTTTTGTCTGTCTGTCTGTCTGTGTATCTGTCTATCTGTCTGTCTGTTTGTGTATCTGTCTGTGTGTCTGTCTGTCTGTCTGTCTGTGGATCTGTCTATCTGTCTGTCTGTTTGTGTATCTGTCTGTGTGTCTGTCTGTCTGTCTGTCTGTGGATCTGTCTGTGTGTCTGTCTGTCTGTCCGTCTGTCTGTGTATCTGTCTGTGTGTCTGCCTGTCTGTGTGTTTGTCTGTCTGTCTGTCTGTCCATAGAGGTGACAACTGCATAAAAACATTCTCAGTTAATCAATCAGCCAGCCAGCCAGCCAGCCAGCCAGCCAGCCAGCCAGCCAGCCAGTCCGCCAAGACACACATAGAGCTAGCTGACGCAGTAGGTAGCCGGCACTGTTGTTAATCTTGGTATTTACTTTGCGAAGATTTCATTTAGATCCGCCATTGAGTTGCCTCATTAGTTATTCTGTGTGTGTAGCTGAAGTACTGACCCGTGTCCCAGCGTGTATACATAGCCCCGTGTGTCCCTGCGTGTATACATAGCCCTGTGTGTCCCTGCGTGTATACATAGCCCCGTGTGTCCCTGCCTGTATACATAGTCCCGTGTGTCCCTGCCTGTATACATAGCCCCGTGTGTCCCAGCCTGTATACATGGCCTGTGTGTCTCGGCGTGTATACATGGCCCGTGTGTCTCAGCGTGTGAATATGGCCCGTGTGTCCCAACTTGTATACATGGCCCATGTGTCCCAGTTGTACACACACACACACACACACACACACACACACACACATACATGCATTTATACATGTACAATAACACTCATATATGTCCCTTACACAAAATGTTTACATGTGTGTGTGTGTGTGTGTGTGTGTGCGTGCGTGTGTGTGTGTGTGTGTGAGTGTGTGTGTGTGTGTGTGTGTGTGAGGATCAAACAGCAGTGGGAGGTTATCGCTGCCCCGCCACGCCCCCTGAGACCTGATAATATAATTACCCATCACTGAGTAAACACCACGCCCACTACCTCACAACCACGCCCACTACCTCGAAACCACGCCCACTACCTCACAATCACGCCCATTACCTCACGAACCCGCCCACTACACACACACACAGTTAAAGATAAAAAATAATCCGAAAATATCGATATACCTTGTAAATATTAGGTCTACACTCCCTCCCTCCTTCTCTCCCTCCTTCCCTCCTTCCCTCCCTCCCTTCCCTCTCTCTAGTCTGTATATATACCTTCCTCCCTCTCTCACTCCCTTTATCCCCATCCCTGCCTCCCTCCCTACTTCTTTCTCCACATCTCTCTCCTTCTTTCCTCCCTCTCTCCTTCCTTCCATCCTCTCCCCCTCCCTCCCTTCCGTCCTTCTTTCCTCCCTCCCTCTCTCCCATCCTCCTTCCCTCCCTCCTTTTCTCCTTCCCTCCCTCCTTGCCTCCCTTCCATCTCTCCCCATCTTTTTTCCTCCTTCCCTCCCTTCATCTTTATCTCCCTCCCTCCTTCTCTCCTTCCCCCCCTCTCTCCCTCCCTCCCTGGAGAGTAAACTTCTTGAGGCAGGTCGTAATAGAAGGATCAGAG
>CAUDMG010000658.1:2950000-2957500 GCA_958450375.1 Homarus gammarus | reverse complement strand
CATCATGGTATTATCCTCATTATACCCCCCCCTCCTCTCACCCCTCCCTCCTCTCACCCCCCTCTCACCCTCCTCTCACCCCCCTCCTCTCACCCCCCTCTCACCCCACTCATCTAGTTACCAAGGCAACCACTAGAACACCATCTTCTCATCCTCCTCCCTCACCCCTTCCTCCTACTCCCTCACCCCTTCCTCCTCCTCCCTCACCTCTTCTTCATCCTCCCTCACCTCTTCTTCATCCTCCCTTACCCCTTCCTCCTCCTCCCTTACCCCTTCCTCCTCCTCCCTCACCCCTTCCTCCTCCTCCCTCACCTCTTCATCCTCCTCCCTCACCTCTTCCTCCTCCTCCCTCACCTCTTCCTCCTCCTCCCTCACCTCTTCTTCATCCTCCCTCACCTCTTCTTCATCCTCCCTTACCCCTTCCTCCTCCTCCTCCCTTAACCCCTCATCCTCCTCCCTCACCCCTTCCTCCTCCTCCCTCACCTCTTCTTCATCCTCCCTCACCTCTTCCTCCTCCTCCCTTACCCCTTCCTCCTCCTCCCTCACCCCTTCATCCTCCTCCCTCACCCCTTCCCCCTCCTCCCTCACCTCTTCCTCCTCCTCCCTCACCCCTTCATCCTCCTCCCTCACCTCCACCCCCTCCTCCCTCACCTCTACCTCCTCCTCCCTCACCCCTTCCTCCCTCACCTCTACCCCTCCTCCCTCACCTCTACCCCCTCCTCCCTCACCTCACCTCCCTCCTCCCTCACCTCTACCTCCTCCCTCACCTCTACCTCCTCCTCCCTCACCTCTACCTCCTCCTCCCTCACCTCTACCTCCTCCCTCACCTCTACCTCCTCCCTCACCTCTACCTCCTCCTCCCTCACCTCTACCTCCTCCTCCCTCACCTCTACCTCCTCCCTCACCTCTACCTCCTCCCTCACCTCTACCTCCTCCTCCCTCACCTCTACCTCCTCCTCCCTCACCTCTACCTCCTCCTACCTCACCTTTACCTCCTCCTCCCTCACCCCCCCTCCCTCACCTCTACCTCCTCCTCCCTCACCCCCTCCTCCCTCACCTCTTCCTCCTCCTCCCTCACCTCTACCTCCTCCTCCCTCACCCCCTCCTCCCTCACCTCTACCCCCTCCTCCCTCACCTCTACCTCCTCCTCCCTCACCCCCTCCTCCCTCACCTCTACCTCCTCCTCCCTCACCCCCTCCTCCCTCACCTCCACCCCCTCCTCCCTCCCCTCTACCCCCTCCTCCCTCACCTCCTCCTCCTCCTCCCTCACCTCCTCCTCCCTCACCTCTCCTCCTCCCTCACCTCTACCTCCTCCTCCCTCACCTCTACCTCCTCCCTCACCTCTACCTCCTCCCTCACCTCTACCCCCTCCTCCCTCACCTCCACCCCCTCCTCCCTCACCTCCACCCCTCCTCCCTCACCCCCTCCTCCCTCACCTCTACCTCCTCCTCCCTCACCTCTACCTCCTCCCTCACCTCTACCTCCTCCCTCACCTCTACCCCCTCCTCCCTCACCTCTACCTCCTCCTCCCTCCCTCTACCTCCTCCCTCACCTCTACCCCTCCCTCCCTCTACCCCCTCCTCCCTCACCTCTACCTCCTCCCTCCCTCTACCCCTCCTCCCTCACCTCTACCTCCTCCCTCCCTCTACCTCCTCCTCCCTCACCTCTACCTCCTCCCTCACCTCTACCTCCTCCCTCACCTCTACCCCCTCCTCCCTCACCTCTACCTCCTCCCTCACCTCTACCTCCTCCTCCCTCACCTCTACCTCCTCCCTCACCTCTACCCCCTCCTCCCTCACCTCTACCTCCTCCCTCCCTCTACCTCCTCCTCCCTCACCTCTACCTCCTCCTCCCTCACCTCTACCTCCTCCTCCCTCACCTCTACCTCCTCCCTCACCTCTACCCCCTCCTCCCTCACCTCTACCTCCTCCTCCCTCACCTCTACCTCCTCCTCCCTCACCTCTACCTCCTCCTCCCTCACCTCTACCTCCTCCCTCACCTCTACCCCCTCCTCCCTCACCTCGACCTCCTCCCTCACCTCTACCTCCTCCTCCCTCACCCCCTCCTCCCTCACCTCTACCTCCTCCCTCACCTCTCCTCCTCCTCCCTCACCTCTACCCCCTCCTCCCTCACCTCTACCTCCTCCCTCACCTCTACCCCCTCCTCCCTCACCTCTACCTCCTCCCTCACCTCTACCTCCTCCTCCCTCACCTCTACCTCCTCCCTCACCTCTACCTCCTCCCTCACCTCTACCTCCTCCCTCACCTCTACCTCCTCCCTCACCTCTACCCCCTCCTCCCTCACCTCTACCCCCTCCTCCCTCACCTCCACCTCCTCCTCCCTCACCTCTACCTCCTCCCTCACCTCTACCTCCTCCCTCACCTCTACCTCCTCCCTCACCTCTACCTCCTCCTCCCTCACCTCTACCTCCTCCCTCACCTCTACCTCCTCCTCCCTCACCTCTACCTCCTCCCTCACCTCTACCTCCTCCTCCCTCACCTCTACCTCCTCCCTCACCTCTACCTCCTCCTCCCTCACCTCTACCTCCTCCCTCACCTCTACCTCCTCCTCCCTCACCTCTACCTCCTCCTCCCTCACCTCTACCTCCTCCTCCCTCACCCCCTCCTCCCTCACCTCTACCTCCTCCCTCACCTCTACCTCCTCCTCCCTCACCTCTACCTCCTCCTCCCTCACCCCCTCCTCCCTCACCTCTACCTCCTCCCTCACCTCTACCTCCTCCTCCCTCACCTCTACCTCCTCCCTCACCTCTACCCCCTCCTCCCTCACCCCCTCCTCCCTCACCTCTACCCCCTCCTCCCTCACCCCTCCTCCTCCCTCACCTCTACCCCCTCCTCCCTCACCTCTACCTCCTCCCTCACCTCTACCCTCCTCCTCCCTCACCCCCTCCTCCCTCACCTCTCCTCCTCCCTCACCTCTCCCCCTCCTCCCTCACCTCTACCTCCTCCTCCCTCACCTCTACCTCCTCCTCCCTCACCTCTACCTCCTCCTCCCTCACCTCTACCTCCTCCCTCACCTCTACCTCCTCCCTCACCTCTACCCCCTCCTCCCTCACCTCTACCCCCTCCTCCCTCACCTCTACCTCCTCCTCCCTCACCCCCTCCTCCCTCACCTCTACCTCCTCCTCCCTCACCCCCTCCTCCCTCACCTCTACCTCCTCCCTCACCTCTCCTCCTCCTCCCTCACCTCTACCTCCTCCCTCACCTCTACCCCCTCCTCCCTCACCTCCACCCCCTCCTCCCTCACCTCCACCCCCTCCTCCCTCACCTCTTCCTCCTCCTCCCTCACCTCTACCTCCTCCCTCACCTCTACCCCCTCCTCCCTCACCTCTACCTCCTCCCTCACCTCTACCCCCTCCTCCCTCACCTCCACCCCCTCCTCCCTCACCTCCACCCCCTCCTCCCTCACCTCTACCCCCTCCTCCCTCACCTCCACCCCCACCTCCCTCACCTCCACCCCCTCCTCCCTCACCTCCCCCCCTCCTCCCTCACCTCTACCTCCTCCTCCCTCACCTCGTCCTCCCTCACCTCCACCCCCTCCTCCCTCACCTCTACCCCTCCTCCCTCACCTCCACCCCCTCCTCCCTCACCACCACCCCCTCATCCCTCACCTCCCCCCCTCCTCCCTCACCTCCACCCCCTCCTCCCTCACCTCTACCTCCTCCTCCCTCACCCCCTCCTCCCTCACCTCTACCTCCTCCTCCCTCACCTCTACCTCCTCCCTCACCTCTACCTCCTCCTCCCTCACCTCTACCTCCTCCTCCCTCACCCCCTCCTCCCTCACCTCTACCTCCTCCTCCCTCACCTCTACCCCCTCCTCCCTCACCTCTACCTCCTCCCTCACCTCTACCTCCTCCTCCCTCACCTCTACCCCCTCCTCCCTCACCTCTACCTCCTCCTCCCTCACCTCTACCTCCTCCCTCACCTCTACCTCCTCCCTCACCTCTACCTCCTCCTCCCTCACCTCTACCTCCTCCCTCACCTCTACCTCCTCCCTCACCTCTACCCCCTCCTCCCTCACCTCTACCCCCTCCTCCCTCACCTCTACCTCCTCCCTCACCTCTACCTCCTCCCTCACCTCTACCTCCTCCTCCCTCACCTCTACCTCCTCCCTCACCTCTACCCCCTCCTCCCTCACCTCTACCTCCTCCTCCCTCACCTCTACCTCCTCCTCCCTCACCCCCTCCTCCCTCACCTCTACCCCCTCCTCCCTCACCTCCACCCCCTCCTCCCTCACCTCCACCCCCTCCTCCCTCACCTCTACCTCCCCTCCCTCACCCCCTCCTCCCTCACCTCCCCCCTCCTCCCTCACCTCCACCCCTCCTCCCTCACCTCCACCCCCTCCTCCCTCACCTCTACCCCCTCCTCCCTCACCTCCACCCCCTCCTCCCTCACCTCTACCCCCTCCTCCTCCCTCCCCCCCTCCTCCCTCCCCTCCACCCCCTCCTCCCTCACCTCCACCCCCTCCTCCCTCACCTCTACTTCCTCCTCCCTCTCCTCTTCCTCCCTCACCTCCACCCCCTCCTCCCTCACCTCTACCCCCTCCTCCCTCACCTCCACCCCCTCCTCCCTCACCTCTACCTCCTCCTCCCTCACCCCCTCCTCCCTCACCTCTACCTCCTCCTCCCTCACCTCCACCCCCTCTTCCCTCACCTCTACCTCCTCCTCCCTCACCCCCCTCCTCCCTCACCTCTACCCCCTCCTCCCTCACCTCCACCCCCTCCTCCCTCACCTCCACCCCCTCCTCCCTCACCTCTACCTCCTCCTCCCTCACCCCCTCCTCCCTCACCTCTACCTCCTCCTCCCTCACCCCCTCCTCCCTCACCTCTACCCCCTCCTCCCTCACCTCCACCCCTCCTCCCTCACCTCCACCCCCTCCTCCCTCACCTCTACCCCCTCCTCCCTCACCTCCACCCCCTCCTCCCTCACCTCTACCCCTCCTCCCTCACCTCCACCCCCTCCTCCCTCACCTCTACCCCTCCTCCCTCACCTCCACCCCCTCCCCCCTCACCTCCTACCCCCTCCTCCCTCACCTCCACCCCCTCCCCCCTCCCTCACCTCCACCCCCTCCTCCCTCACCTCTACCTCCTCCTCCCTCACCCCTCTCAGCCTCTACACTACACACTAACTCTCTCACTAAACTCATAATCACTACCACCACCACCACTACCACCACTACCACCACCACCACTACCACCACTACTACCACCACCACCACTACCACCACTACCACCACCACCACCACCACCACCACTAACACTACTACTACTACTACCACCACCACCACCACCACCACCACTACCACTATTACCACCACTACCACTATTACCATGGTCAGTGAACCAGTTAAATCCAATCTAGTGATCTCTTCCTCTTTTCTTGGTTTAGTCACTCTATTCTTCACCGAGCCTTCCGCACTCTCCCCAAGTTACAATTAATTCCCAGTTATAATTAATTCCAAGTTATAATTAATTCCCAGTTATAATTAATTACAAGTTATAATTAATTCAAAATTATAATTAATCCAGGTTATATTTAATTTTCAGTTATAATTAATTCCAAGTTACAATTAATTCCATTTTCATTTTCCATAATTTCCATCCATTCTTTACCTCCCTCTAGTCGTCAATTATATATAAGTAATTAGATATAAATAATTAGATAGAAGTAATTAGATATAAGTAATTAGATAAAAGTCATACACAGGTCTATTAAAAACATTACTGAGTGATTTATATTAATTTATTCCTTACACACAGTGGAGTAGGTAAGACTAATGTGGATAGATGGAGAGAGAGAGAGAGAGAGATACTGTGGCTTTTCTCACAATATCCTTTTCTCCCCCACACCCCTCCCCCCACACCCCACACACCCCTCCCCCACACCCCCACCCTCCTCCTCCCCCAGGGGCAGCAGGAGGCGAGGTAAGAGTGAGGCAGTATCGGTAAGAGAAGAGGGTGATCACTCTTCATTGTGTCCAGGACGGCCTCAGCTGCCTACTCCGGTCATTAACACACGCTAATTATTCCTGGCTCCTGTGTGTATACCAGACGGATAACAACAACAACAACTACAACAATAACAACAACAACTACAAAACAACAATAACAACTACAATAACATCTACAACAACAATCACAATGTCACTTAATACAATCGCGTCACTGGCGAGTACTGATGGAGGCTAACTACGTGTGAGGGAGTTATGTCGCCAGGGTGATGAAATGGTTGTTTGTTATCTCTCTCTCTCTCTCTCTCTCTCTCTCTCTCTCTCTCTCTCTCTCTCTCTCCACCTGCAACAGACCATCACGCCCTTAACGTGATTAAACACCTTAATCACCTTTGGGAAACGCTGATGCGGTGATTAATTTGTGGTCCGGCAACCCTCCCTCCCCCCTCCCCTCTCCCTTACCTCCCATCACCTCCCCTTCCCTCTTTCCCCCCTCCATCACCTCTCCTTCCCTCTTTTCCCCCTACCCCTCATGTCCCTCACCTCACCACCCCTCCCCTGACCTCCTTCACGATCTACAACTATCCGTGACAATCTACAACTGTCTCCAACAACCTACAACCAACCTATAACCATCCACAACCACCTATAACCATCCACAACCACCCACAACCATCCATATGCCATCCACAACCACCTATAACCATCCACAACCACCCACAACCATCTCCATATGCCATCCACAACCACCTATAACCATCCACAACCACCCACAACCATCAAAAACCATCCACACCCATCCACAACTACCCCACACCCACCCACAACCACCCACAACCTTAATGGCACTCGTCTCCCATACATCACTTCTTGGCCTCCTGACCTCTTGACCTCCGACCTGAGGGTAATGGGGTCACTAAAATAGCCCCGTGACCTATATATTGACCCTGTTAAGACATTACTACAAACTTATGGTCAAAATATTTCGCCATTTATGTGATACGAAAAAAAGAACAATTAATGGAATATTTATTTATTTTTTCCCTTGTGTTTTTTCCCTTGTGTTTTTTCCCTTGTGTTTTTTCCCTTGTTTATTTTTCCTTAATGTGTTTTTTTTAAGTTATAGTACTCAAGGGGTTAAATCATCGTACTCAAGGGGTTATGTCATCGTACTCAAGAGGTTAAATCATTGTACTCAAGGGGTTAAATCATCGTACTCAAGAGGTTAAATCATTGTACTCAAGGGGTTAAATCATCGTACTCAAGGGGTTAAATCATTGTACTCAAGGGGTTAAATCATCGTACTCAAGAGGTTATGTCATTGTACTCAAGGGGTTAAATCATCGTACTCAAGAGGTTATGTCATCGTACTCAAGGGGTTAAATCATCGTACTCAAGGGGTTAAGTCATCGTACTCAAGGGGTTAAATCATCGTACTCAAGGGGTTATGTCATCATACTCAAGGGGTTAAATCATTGTACTCAAGGGGTTAAATCATCGTACTCAAGAGGTTATGTCATCGTACTCAAGGGG
>CAUDMG010000658.1:2925000-2942500 GCA_958450375.1 Homarus gammarus | reverse complement strand
ACAGACAGACAGACAGAAAGAAAGACAGACAGACAGACAGACAGACAGACAGACAGGCAGACAGACAAGAAACAGGAAGAGTAGAAATGACCCAGCATCTCATCTACCTTGTCAGTTATCTACCAAGGGACAGAGGTATGGACGAACACACGAACGGACACGGCAATAAACATTAATACATTGCGTCACCCATCAATAAACATTAATACACTGCGTCACCCCTCAATAAACATTAATACACTGCGTCACCCATCAATAAACATTAATACACTGCGTCACCCATCAATAAACATTAATACACTGCGTCACCCATCAATAAACATTAATACATTGCGTCACCCATCAATAAACATTAATACACTGCGTCACCCATCAATAAACATTAATACACTGCGTCACCCATCAATAAACATTAATACATTGCGTCACCCATCAATAAACATTAATACACTGCGTCACCCATCAATAAACATTAATACACTGCGTCACCCATCAATAAACATTAATACACTGCGTCACCCATCAATAAACATTAATACATTGCGTCACCCATCAATAAACATTAATACACTGCGTCACCCATCAATAAACATTAATACACTGCGTCACCCATCAATAAACATTAATACATTGCGTCACCCATCAATAAACATTAATACATTGCGTCACCCATCAATAAACATTAATACACTGCGTCACCCATCAAAAAACATTAATACACTGCGTCACCCATCAATAAACATTAATACACTGCGTCACCCATCAATAAACATTAATACACTGCGTCACCCATCAATAAACATTAATACATTGCGTCACCCATCAACAAACATTAATACACTGCGTCACCCATCAATAAACATTAATACACTGCGTCACCCATCAACAAACATTAATACACTGCGTCACCCATCAATAAACATTAATACACTGCGTCACCCATCAACAAACATTAATACACTGCGTCACCCATCAATAAACATTAATACACTGCGTCACCCATCAATAAACATTAATACACTGCGTCACCCATCAACAAACATTAATACACTGCGTCACCCATCAATAAACATTAATACACTGCGTCACCCATCAATAAACATTAATACACTGCGTCACCCATCAACAAACATTAATACACTGCGTCACCCATCAACAAACATTAATACACTGCGTCACCCATCAACAAACATTAATACACTGCGTCACCCATCAACAAACATTAATACACTGCGTCACCCATCAACAAACATTAATACACTGCGTCACCCATCAATGAACATTAATACACTGCGTCTCCCATCAACAAACATTAATACACTGCGTCACCCATCAACAAACATTAATACACTGCGTCACCCATCAATGAACATTAATACACTGCGTCTCCCATCAACAAACATTAATACACTGCGTCACCCATCAATAAACATTAATACACTGCGTCTCCCATCAATAAACATTAATACACTGCGTCACCCATCAATAAACATTAATACACTGCGTCACCCATCAACAAACATTAATACACTGCGTCACCCATCAATAAACATTAATACACTGCGTCACCCATCAACAAACATTAATACATTGCGTCACCCATCAACAAACATTAATACACTGCGTCACCCATCAATGAACATTAATACACTGCGTCTCCCATCAACAAACATTAATACACTGCGTCTCCCATCAATAAACATTAATACACTGCGTCACCCATCAATGAACATTAATACACTGCGTCTCCCATCAATAAACATTAATACACTGCGTCACCCATCAATAAACATTAATACACTGCGTCACCCATCAATAAACATTAATACACTGCGTCACCCATCAACAAACATTAATACACTGCGTCACCCATCAATAAACATTAATACATTGCGTCACCCATCAATAAACATTAATACACTGCGTCACCCATCAATAAACATTAATACACTGCGTCACCCATCAATAAACATTAATACACTGCGTCACCCATCAATAAACATTAATACACTGCGTCACCCATCAATAAACATTAATACACTGCGTCACCCATCAATAAACATTAATACACTGCGTCACCCATCAATAAACATTAATACACTGCGTCACCCATCAATAAACATTAATACATTGCGTCACCCATCAATAAACATTAATACATTGCGTCACCCATCAATAAACATTAATACATTGCGTCACCCATCAATAAACATTAATACATTGCGTCACCCATCAATAAACATTAATACATTGCGTCACCCATCAATAAACATTAATACATTGCGTCACCCATCAATAAACATTAATACACTGCGTCACCCATCAATAAACATTAATACACTGCGTCACCCATCAATAAACATTAATACATTGCGTCACCCATCAATAAACATTAATACACTGCGTCACCCATCAATAAACATTAATACACTGCGTCACCCATCAATAAACATTAATACACTGCGTCACCCATCAATAAACATTAATACATTGCGTCACCCATCAATAAACATTAATACACTGCGTCACCCATCAATAAACATTAATACATTGCGTCACCCATCAATAAACATTAATACACTGCGTCACCCATCAATAAACATTAATACACTGCGTCACCCATCAACAAACATTAATACACTGCGTCACCCATCAATAAACATTAATACACTGCGTCTCCCATCAATAAACATTAATACATTGCGTCACCCATCAATAAACATTAATACACTGCGTCACCCATCAATAAACATTAATACACTGCGTCACCCATCAACAAACATTAATACACTGCGTCACCCATCAATAAACATTAATACACTGCGTCACCCATCAATAAACATTAATACACTGCGTCACCCATCAATAAACATTAATACACTGCGTCACCCATCAACAAACATTAATACACTGCGTCACCCATCAATAAACATTAATACACTGCGTCACCCATCAATAAACATTAATACACTGCGTCACCCATCAACAAACATTAATACACTGCGTCACCCATCAATAAACATTAATACACTGCGTCACCCATCAATAAACATTAATACATTGCGTCTCCCATCAATAAACATTAATACACTGCGTCACCCATCAATAAACATTAATACATTGCGTCACCCATCAATAAACATTAATACACTGCGTCACCCATCAATAAACATTAATACACTGCGTCACCCATCAATAAACATTAATACACTGCGTCACCCATCAACAAACATTAATACACTGCGTCACCCATCAATAAACATTAATACACTGCGTCACCCATCAACAAACATTAATACATTGCGTCACCCATCAATAAACATTAATACACTACGTCACCCATCAATAAACATTAATACATTGCGTCACCCATCAATAAACATTAATACACTGCGTCACCCATCAATGAACATTAATACACTGCGTCACCCATCAATAAACATTAATACATTGCGTCACCCATCAATAAACATTAATACATTGCGTCACCCATCAATAAACATTAATACACTGCGTCACCCATCAATGAACATTAATACACTGCGTCACCCATCAATAAACATTAATACACTGCGTCACCCATCAATAAACATTAATACACTGCGTCACCCATCAATAAACATTAATACATTGCGTCACCCATCAATAAACATTAATACACTGCGTCACCCATCAATGAACATTAATACACTGCGTCACCCATCAATGAACATTAATACACTGCGTCACCCATCAATGAACATTAATACACTGCGTCACCCATCAATAAACATTAATACACTGCGTCACCCATCAATAAACATTAATACACTGCGTCACCCATCAATAAACATTAATACATTGCGTCACCCATCAATAAACATTAATACACTGCGTCACCCATCAATGAACATTAATACACTGCGTCACCCATCAATAAACATTAATACACTGCGTCACCCATCAATAAACATTAATACACTGCGTCACCCATCAATAAACATTAATACACTGCGTCACCCATCAACAAACATTAATACACTGCGTCACCCATCAATAAACATTAATACACTGCGTCACCCATCAACAAACATTAATACATTGCGTCACCCATCAATGAACATTAATACACTGCGTCACCCATCAATAAACATTAATACATTGCGTCACCCATCAATGAACACCGCCTTTAACACTTCACCCCGTCAATAAATATAACTCACAACATCCCCTCCTCCCCCCCCCCTTAAACATTACCTCCCCCTCCCCATCATCATTATCATTATCTTCCTCCCCCCTCTCTCCCTCCTCCTTCTCCTCCTTGTTGACGGAGGGGGGGGGGAGGGGAGGGGGAATCAGGATCAAGCTGTTGTGGATCCCTTCTCACATAGGCCTCAGTCAACAGGATCCAGTTGCTGCCTCAGTCAAAACTCCCGTCTAACAAACACACTGTTGAGTACAATCACGGACTAGCAAACAAAATCCTAAAAACTGTCATCAATAAGGGATTAGTTGGAAGCAAACAAGTACAAACAGGTACGAATTAATCCATTGTTTACCATGATGAGATATATCAAGTGAGACATTGTTTACCATGATGAGATATATCAAGTGAGACGTGTATATGGAGCAAGTAACAAGATCACTAGATTACAAGATGTTGTAACCGCTAGATTAAGGTTAGGATATTAAGCAGATGTGAACAAAACACACAATCCAACATTACGTTTTAGTGTGAAAATATCTAACTTTTTATAGACAAGTCCAAACATATTATGTATTCAATGGCACAGCACTTAATCTCTGAGGGAAAGATGGCTGCTATATTAAAAATTGTTTCTACATTTCGCACCAAAAAGCTAAGTCCTATGTAGAGAACTAAATACTATACTGTACTGGAAATACTGTGTAACATTCAGTAGTACAATATCCTGACTACTGTTACACACACTCTTTGTGGCTTCTGCTCTGTAATCCTCTTGCCACTCCACTCGCAGGATAAGTGTGTGCACAATGAACTAGCTGCTGATCACGACAAAATTCACAATATAATTCTACAATCCATCCCCATCAACTCTACCACCCAACCAGTCAATTTTTACTTCCCCCCACGCCCCCACGCCTACCACGTCAACTCCCACGCCCCCACGCCCACCACGTCAACTGTCACTACCAACAGACTGCGGGTCCCTCACTTCTTACGGGTTTCAGAACGTCACATGTGTCAGGAGGAAGATGATGACAACACAGAGAGGGAGGAAGGAAAGGAGGGAAGGAAGGAGGAAGAGAGGAAAGGAAGGAAGAATGAAGGAAGAGAGGAAAGGAGGGAAGGAAGGAGGAAGAGAGGAAAGGAGGGAAGAATGGAGGCTGGGTGGGATGGAGGAAGGGTGGAATGATGGGAGGGAGAGAAGGAAGAAAAGGGAGAAAGTAGGAGAGATAAAAAAGAGAAGGGGAGGGAGGGAGAAAGGAAGGAGAGTGAGAGATAGGGGTGGAGACGGAAGGACGGAGAGAGGGGCTAAGGGGAGGATAGACAGACAGACAGACAGACAGACAGACAGAGAGACAGACAGAGACACACTCTGTCCCACCTTGTAATCATGATAATGGTGGAGAGAGTGTGGGAGAGGAGGGGGGGGGGGAGAAGAGGAGGGGGGGAAGAGGAGGGGGAAGGGAGGGAGGGTGGAAGGGAGAGGAAATTACGAAGGCAGAGTGAGAGACAGACACAGACAGACACAGACAGACACAGACAGATACACACACACCGGATATTAACCAAACTCTACATCTAAGGGGGGGGGGAGGAGTTTCGACCCCAGGATCATTGTAGTAATAGCTTAGTGCGATAACCACTCCTCCACGGCACCCATGATGATGTTAGGTTAGGTTAGGTTAGGTTAGGTGATCTCTCTACTGGACCATAATTCTCAAAAGCTCGTAAGCAAAATTCCTCCTAACTAGCTATATAAAACCCAACCTAACCCAACCCAACCCAACCCAACCCAACTCAACCTAACCCAACCCAACCTAACCCAACCCAACCTAACCCAACCCAACCTAACCCAACCTAAGCCAACCCAACCCAACTTAACCCAACCCAACCCAACCTAACCTAACCCAACCTAACCCAACCCAACCCAACCTAACCCAACCCAACCCAACCCAACCTAACCCAACCCAACCTAACCCAACCCAACCTAACCCAACCCAACCTAACCCAACCTAACCTAACCCAACCCAACCTAACCCAACCCAACCTAACCCAACCCAACCTAACCCAACCCAACCCAACCTAACCCAACCTAACCCAACCCAACCCAACCCAACCCAACCTAACCCAACCCAACCCAACCCAACCCAACCCAACCTAACCTAAGACACATAGACAAATCCTCAAAAGTTGGTTAAGTTACTGTGTGGAGGTAAGCGGCGAGGAGAGGCCCGTTAACTGCCTCACACTTCAGCTGAGAGACTACCTCGCTGTTACCTCCTGCTGGGTCACTGATGCTGAGTGCTGGGACACTGATGCTGGGTGCTGGGACTTGGGTAACACTCCCTAGGCTTTAATGATACTGTGGTTAATTGTGGTGGTGGTGTGGTAATGGTATGGTGTGGTAGGGGGTCATGGAGTGGGGTGTGTAGGAGTGTGGTGAGGTGTGGTGGATTGTGGTAGGGGTATGGTGTGGTAGAGGGTGTGGTAAGGGGTCATGGGGTGTGGCGTGGTGTGGCGGGGGGGGTGTGGTCATATACATTCGGTAATACATCAACAGCTCCATATAACCCCCTCCCCCCCCCCCCGACCCTCTTAAAGTACTGACCCCCCCTCCCCCTCCGTGTCCGAACGATGACCCTCACGACTGATTAAGACTGAGAGTGACACACACACACACACACACACACACACACTCCCTACCTCACATATCACCCCCTTCCCTCTTCCCCCTCCTAACCCCCTCCCCTAACTCTATCCCTCTCTCTCCCTTAATATTCACCCCTCACCCTCCGTCTGCATCTCCCCTACACCCCCTACCCACCCCAACACCCCATCCCCCCCCCCCACCTCCCACCCCTACAGTCAGAGGCGCGGACTGCACTATGTAATTAAGTGAACAACTTGTTCCATTGATCACCCGGGCGTGTGGTGCTGCTGTTAACTGTGTCCCGCGCCCTCACCTGACCCTAGCTTGCCATTAATATTAAGAGTTGTCATAAAACTCACCTGGTTGCCATAGTTATAAAAAGAGTTGCCATAACTCTCCCGGTTGCCATAGATACAAAGAGTTCCCATAAATATAATGGAATTGCCATAAAACTCACCTGGTTGCCATAGATAAAAATAGTTGCCATAAAACTCACCTGGGTGCCATAGCGACAAAGGGTTGCCATAAATACAAAGAGTTGCCATAATAAAAAAGAGTTGCCATAAGACTCACCTGGTTGCCATAGCCGTTGGTGTAGATCTTGAAGTCAGGTAGCCCCGGCCTCCAGTACTCCAGCCTGTAAGCCTCCGTGTACTCCAGCCCTTTGCCATTGCCGAAACGCCCTTGAGTACCCGTGGCAGTGACCAGGTGTATCCCCCCGAGGTCCACCTCCAGGTACTCCCTCGACTGGGCGTTGAGCTGACCCTTAGGGCACCACGCGCCTCCCTTCTTCTCCACCCGTACCCTGAGAGAGAGGGAGAGAGAAAGGGTGAGTTTTATTTGTGTGTGAAAGGGAGGGGAAAGGGAGGGTAAGGGAGAAGGGGTGGGAGAGGAGGAAGAAAGGGGAAGGGAAACAGGAGGAAGAAGGGGAGAGGAAATATATAGACAGGAAGAAACTGAAATACAGACAGATGCACCGATTGAAATATGTACAAAGGCAGAGGGAAAGTGACAGACAAAAAGTGACAGACAAATTGATGCGTATACACAATGAGGGAAAGTGACA
Organism: Homarus gammarus; assembly: GCA_958450375.1. Lineage (NCBI taxonomy): Eukaryota > Metazoa > Arthropoda > Malacostraca > Decapoda > Nephropidae > Homarus > Homarus gammarus. Next base: position 2,934,598 of record CAUDMG010000658.1, on the reverse strand, counting down.
GTAATAAAGAGATAGTGAATGGAAAAAGGAGGATATAAACAGACAAACAGACAGATATATACACCACTCTTCCAAATATGGCTGCAATAATCTCTGTCTCATGACTGAATCAATGTTTCCTGTACGGCTTCATAAACAAGTGAACATCAACTCGTTATAAGCGACTTGACTAACAGAATAAAATCAAAACAGACATAGAAACATAAGAATGGGGGAAACTATAAATACCTGAACCATCAACTCAACAATAAACAAATGAAATAAAGAAAACGAAAAACAAAATCAAGTCGATGGAAAAAAAACAATCGTCAACCCTTCCTTTGCTGTGGGTTTATAAATGCCAGAACACACCTCAGATCATAAACGGCTGGATCAGCACATGGAAACAAAAGATTGTCGCGGCAGAGACCCGAAAAATCCTCTCTTACTACTGAACCAATGTTCCATAAACGTCTCGATAACACCAAGACGATAAACAACCGAATCGACAACGAAAAAACTCTTTGGTGCCAGAAATTCGAAAAACTCTCCCTTACTATTGAACCAATGATCCAGGCGCAGCTCTATAAACGCCTGAACAACACGTAAGGTCATAAACACCTGAATCGACAAAAAAAAAGAAGATTATCGCGGTAGAAACTGGAAGAAAACCTTTTTGTTATAGTTAAACCACAAGTTGGCTGGACACGGCTCTTATAAACGCCTGAACATCCTTTAGTCATAAACAACTGCAAACACAGAAAATAAAAGGTTATGACGGCAGGAACTGGGAAACTCTCCCTCACTTCCAGTAACACCTGAGCACCACACTAAGGTTGTAAACAACAAGATCGACGTAATAAAACATAAAACAAAAGACTGTCGCGGCCATAAATTCGACAAAACTCTCCCTTACTACAGAAGCAATGATCCAGGTACGGCTCCATAAACGCCTGAAACACCACCTGGGCTATAAACAACTGGATGGACATCAAAATAACAAAAGACAGTCACCGCAGACACCAGAAAAAGAGTTGGATCCCCTTGGGTCGTATAGGTCCAGCCCAGGGTTATGTCGAGTTGACACTTTTATGGTGGATTCTGATACCTTCAAAATGATGCTCCATTCTGGTGAGTTATGGACGAGCTTATAGGATGACCATTTTGATGACGTATACCTGGGATACTGTGGCTGATATATGCTCTCTTGTTTTATTCATGCCAGCGTCTCTTAATTATCTCTTTTATGGAACTTTTTCACCAAAACTTGTGTTAATGAAGGTGTATTGGACGCATATCGATTCCAACGTTGCCTCTATTCCCCCTAACAGATTCAATACCATTCACTAGACAAACTTAAACAACACACACACACACACACACCCCACCTATACCTATCTCACCACCTCCCTCCTTCCTTCCTTCCCTCCCTCCCTTACTTCTGGCTGTCGTAAAAAAAACATAACCAGAAAATAAACAACAGTAGAATTTTTTTAACCCAACTTTGGTATGAAGACACAGCCCATCAATCCTACCCCTCCCCCTCCACTCGCCCCCCACCACCCCCCCCCCCCACTCGCCCCCCACCACCCCACTCACACCACACAGGAGTTCGACAATTAGTATTTTGTGTCATTACCATCAAGAGTTATGGCTGGCCTTAGAGTTTGTAGTGGCGCCTCGATGAACGACACCGCCATTACTGTCAAACCTTACTCGATTTACGCTTTTTTGTTCCTATTTTCTTAACAGATAAAAGAAAAGAGTAACGTAGGAAGAGATCAGAAGAGTTTTACTGGTAGAGCACCTCACCTCTCACCTCCCCACCTCTACCTTAGTGAGGGAGGTGAGGGGATGTGTCGTGCTGGGTGAGGGTGTGTAGAGAAGGGGGATGTGTGGGGCTGAGTGGGGTTGTGTAGAGGAGGGGGATGTGTGGGGCTGAGTGAGGGTATGTGGGGCTGTGTAGGACTGTGTGGGGCTATGTGAGAGTGTGTGGGGCTGTGTGGATGTGTGGGGTTTTGTAGGAGCTGTGTGGATGTGTGGGGTTTTGTAGGGGCTGTGTGGATGTGTGGGGGCTGAGTTAGGTTGTGTGGGGATGTGTCAGGCAGTGTGAAGCTATGATGCTATATGAGGCTATGAGGCTGTATGAGGCTATGAGGCTGTATGAGTCTATATGAGGCAGGAACAACACCGAGACAGACACCTCAACACACCACTAGTCCAGGGAGTAAATTTACATACAACAAGAAGCGGTTTTATTTTGCAACACCCTATTTGGACTCCTATTCAACCTAACCTTACCTAAACCTAACCTAACCTAACCAATCCTAACCCAATATAACCTAATTTAACTCAACCTAACCTAACCTAACCTAACCAATCCTAACCCAACATAACTTAACCTAACATTAACCTAACCTAACCTAATCTAACCAAAACATTGACATTATTCAGTAACATTCATCAAATATCGTTTAACATTACATCAACATTCATTTTTATTCACTAATACCAGTACTAATCTATATACCTTACCTGGCCTGACTTGACCTGATGTGACCTGACTTGACCTAATGTGACCTGACTTCCCTAAACATTACCATACATCACCTATGCCTCCCGTATCCTAGCCCGACCTGACCTAACCTCTCCTAAACATTACTAAACGTCACCTTTGCCTAATTTGACCCTGACCTGACTTGACCTAATGTGACCTGACTTCCCTAAACATTACCATACATCACCTACGCCTCCCGTATCCTAGCCCGACCTGACCTAACCTCTCCTAAACATTACTAAACGTCACCTTTGCCTAATTTGACCCTGACCTGACCTGACCTCCCGTAAACCTTCACTGGACATTCCCACACATTAACACACCTCAACATTGCAACATTACCATAAATACCGAGAGACGCCATTTGTAATCCTCTCTCTCTCTCTCTCTCTCTCTCTCTCTCTCTCTCTCTCTCTCTCTCGTGTTAACATCCATTTTCATCCCTTTCTCCCTCTTCATTTTCCTCCTCCTCCTCTTTTCTTCCTTTTTCCCTCCTCCTTCTCCTTATCAAATTCGTGTCTTCTTTTAATCTTCTTCCTCATCCTCCTCTCCTTCTCTTCCCCTTCCTTCTTCTCCCCCCTCTTCCTTTCCTCCTCATCTACTAAAGCCGAGAATCCGCTCATAACAACAAGACAATCCCACCCATAGCCGCATTGTGGGATACCATCTTCTTGCCCCTTACAACCATATATATATAATCCCTCAATGGTTGAATGACACAGGTAGGATGGGGGGATATTAGACCTTATGGAGGGTATGGAAGGAGGGGGAGAGAAAGAATAGGGTGAGAGAAGGTAGGGAAGAAAGGAGGGAGGGAAGGAGGTAAGGAGAGAAGAATAAGGAAAGAGAAGAAAGGGTTGACACTAAGTTATAGCACTGTCTTACCCTCCGACGACACCAAGGGATAACACTATCTTACTCCCATCGACCCATAAAACACATTAAGTCGCCATTACCATTATGTACATACGGAAATTCAGACCCCATAAGCGAATGGACGGGAGAGTAGGTTTAGAAATAGCATTATCTTGCCTCCATAGACTCACAAAGACCAATACAGTCGAAATTATGAATACAAAACATAAGAAATTTAGTCCTTATCTATATACTGTATGTGTGGAAGGATACCATTGTCTTGCCAACTATCGACAATAAACTGTACCTATAGTCATGATAATTACTGCTATCTAAGAGGAAACTGGTCTCTATAGGCACTCCAGGATAGCACTGTGTTGCCCCCCTCTCCCACCCAGTGCGGCCTGAACGCATAAGTACGTGACGAGACGACCTGAGTGTTGATTTAAATTGTTGTTGTGATTAATTAAGGTGACGGCTGTACCTGTGCTCTCTCTCTCTCTCTCTCTCTCTCTCTCTCTCTCTCTCTCTCTCTCTCTCTCTCACCCCTCGTAACTATGTCGTAAAAGAACAACAGCCACATCAAACTGAACATGGGAACAGGGAACTGGGGAAGAGTCGTTAAAGATAGAGAGATAATGGAATGAGAGAGAAAGAGAGAGGGAGAGAGAGAGAGAGAGAGAGAGAGAGAGAGAGAGAGAGAGAGAGAGAGAGAGACAAAATGAAAGAGAATGAGACACTGTATGTATGTATGTATGTATGTATGTAATAACCCTGTATATTCCCCTGAACACACAAACAAACACACAAACAAACACATCCAATTATAATATTAATCAAACTTTTAAATTAATGACACACACCTGACACACACACCTGACACACACACACACACACCTGACACACACACCTGACACACACAAACCTGACACACACACCTGACACACACACACACACACCTGACACACACACACACACACCTGACACACACACACCTGACACACACACCTGACACACACACACACACCTGACACACACACCTGACACACACACACACACACCTGACACACACACACCTGACACACACACCTGACACACACACACACACACCTGACACACACACACACACACACCTGACACATTAAACTGACACACACACACACCTGACACATTAAACTGACACACACACACACACCTGACACATTAATCTGACACACACACACACACCTGACACACACACACACACACACCTGACACATTAAACTGACACACACACACACACCTGACACACACACACACACCTGACACATTAATCTGACACACACACACACACACCTGACACATTAAACTGACACACACACACACACCTGACACATTAATCTGACACACACACACACACCTGACACATTAATCTGACACACACACACACACCTGACACATTAAACTGACACATTAATCTGACACACACACACACACACCTGACACATTAATCTGACACACACACACACACCTGACACATTAATCTGACACACACACACACACCTGACACATTAAACTGACACACACACACACACCTGACACATTAATCTGACACACACACACACACCTGACACATTAATCTGACACACACACACACACACCTGACACATTAAACTGACACATTAATCTGACACACACACACACACCTGACACATTAATCTGACACACACACACACACCTGACACATTAATCTGACACACACACACACACCTGACACATTAAACTGACACACACACACACACCTGACACATTAATCTGACACACACACACACACCTGACACATTAATCTGACACACACACACACACCTGACACATTAAACTGACACATTAATCTGACACACACACACACACCTGACACATTAATCTGACACACACACACACACCTGACACATTAATCTGACACACACACACACACCTGACACATTAATCTGACACACACACACACACCTGACACATTAATCTGACACACACACACACACCTGACACATTAAACTGACACATTAATCTGACACACACACACACACCTGACACATTAATCTGACACACACACACACACCTGACACATTAATCTGACACATTAATCTGACACACACACACACACCTGACACATTAAACTGACACACACACACACACCTGACACATTAAACTGACACATTAATCTGACACACACACACACACCTGACACACACACACACACACCTGACACACATAACACATAATCCTGACATACACATATGACTCACACACACACACACCTGACACACACACACACACACCTGACACACACACACACACCTGACACACACACACACACCTGACACATTAAACTGACACATTAATCTGACACACACACACAGACCTGACACATTAATCTGACACACACACACACACCTGACACATTAATCTGACACACACACACACACCTGACACATTAATCTGACACACACACACACCTGACACATTAATCTGACACACACACACACACCTGACACATTAAACTGACACATTAATCTGACACACACACACACACCTGACACATTAATCTGACACACACACACACACACACCTGACACATTAATCTGACACATTAATCTGACACACACACACACACCTGACACATTAAACTGACACACACACACACACCTGACACATTAAACTGACACATTAATCTGACACACACACACACACCTGACACACACACACACACACCTGACACACATAACACATAATCCTGACATACACATATGACTCACACACACACACACCTGACACACACACACACACACCTGACACACATAACACATAATCCTGACATACATATATGACACACACATATGACTCACACACACACACACCTGACACACATAACACATAATCCTGACATACACATATGACTCACACACACACACACCTGACACACACACACACACACCTGACACACATAACACATAATCCTGACATACACATATGACTCACACACACACACACCTGACACACACACACACACACCTGACACACATAACACATAATCCTGACATACACATATGACTCACACACACACACACACGACACACACACACACACACCTGACACACATAACACATAATCCTGACATACATATATGACACACACATATGACTCACACACACACACACCTGACACGCACACACATAAGCCTGACACACATATATGACACACACTCACACACACCTGACACATGCATACACCTGACACAAACACATACACCTGACACACACATACACCTGACACACACACACCTGACAGACATACACCTGACACATACATACACCTGACACACACATACGCCTGACACACACATACACCTGACACATACATACACCTGACACACACACACACACATACGCCTGACACACACATACACCGGACAGACACATACATCTGACATACACACATATATATCTGGCTCTATATATAAGCCATTTTAATTAGTTTTCGGGTTGAGTGTCACGTCTATCAGTCAGGCTTGTCTAAAACACGTCCATCTGACCTGCCGGATATTGTGGCCTGGTAGAATCATGACCGGGTATTGTGGCCTGGTAGAATCCTGACCGGGTATTGTGACCTGGTAGAATCCTGACCGGGTATTGTGACCTGGTAGAATCATGACCGGGTATTGTGGCCTGGTAGAATCCTGACCGGGTATTGTGACCTGGTAGAATCATGACCGGGTATTGTGGCCTGGTAGAATCCTGACCGGGTATTGTGGCCTGGTAGAATCATGACCGGGTATTGTGGCCAGGTAGAATCATGACCGGGTATTGTGGCCTGGTAGAATCATGACCGGGTATTGTGGCCTGGTAGAATCATGACCGGGTATTGTGGCCTGGTAGAATCATGGCCGGGTATTGTGGCCTGGTAGAATCATGGCCGGATATTGTGGCCTGACAGAACCGTGGCCGGATATTATGGTGAGACAGATGGCACCATGGCCGGTTATTGTATTATACCGTACAGTATGGCCGGATACTATGACCTGAAAGAGCCGTGGCCGAATATTATAACCTGACAGAAAAATGGCCGGATATTATAACCTGACAGAACCATGGCCGGATATTGCATTAAACCGTGCAATATGGCCGGAAACTTTGGTTTAAGAGAGAGTAACATAAACCAAATTCATCAAAGGAACATCAACTAAAAACCACGCTAATAATAATAATAATAATAATAATAATAATAATAAAGAAGCATCGCCTATAAACCAAGTTAATAATAATAAAACAAAGGAGCATCGGACTCCCCCCCCCACAAATGGTATTGGAACGTTTATACTACACATGGAGGCGTATATCTCGTAGTAAAAGGAGAGCATCGGACCCATCAACACGTGCCGTAACGAGGCCCTCCTGCAGGTGCATTCCGACACCAAAACTTTATATTGCTTACACTGACGACGATGACGACGACTATGGCACCTGGAGTTACGAAATAAAGTATCTAGTATATTTCTTTTCTTTTCTTTTACGTTCGCGTCGGAGAGGTGAAGATGATACGGTAATATTCTATAAATGCGGTGATATAGGGTGACCAAGAGCCGTCTGACAAAACAAAAGAACGTCGGGAATTCTCTTATATAGTTCTGGATCCTGTATAAATGAAGTTTATGCTACTGAGAATGATAAATGAAGTGCATCAGGACGCCTATGATTCTCTATAGATGAAGTGTTTGTATATCTGATAATAATAAAACAAACGCAGATCGGAAGGCCCTATAAATAGTACCAGATCCTCTTTAAATTAATGAGAGACTCGTATCTTATTAAAAAAATCAAAGTAGCCTCAGAAACCTTTAGAATTAGTATTAGATCCTATAAAAAATAAACATTAGAACTTCTCACGACTGGCACAGGACCTTATATAAAAAATATGAAAGGCGCACCTCTGGTAGTAATAAAAGAAAATAGCATCGGAAGATCCCACCGAATAGTACCAGATCCTTTATAAATGGTGTGGAAACTCTCCTTGGGAAGAAAATGTTCAAGAAAAGAAGAATATAAAAGTTAAAAACCCCAGCAGTTGAAGCACTTAAGAAGAAAAAGAAGATGATGAGTAAAAAAAAAGAGCATCAAAAAGTATATGATCCTTTATATATAAGATTAGAACACTTAAAATAACAATAGGAGATCTTCTCTAAATAAGGTGGAGGAGTAGATACTGTAGGAAGGAAAATAAGGAGTATCGATAAACACCACAAATAGTCCTTGATCCTTTATAAACGACGTAGACAAAACAAAAGAACATCGGCCCCCATAACAACTAGCGCGGGAACTTATATAACCACCATGAACAAAACAAAGGAACATCGGAACGTCCCTGAATAGTACTGGATCCTCTATAAATGAGACCGGAGCCCACCTGGAGATGGTTCAGTCTGTTATGATCCTCCTGGGTCTCTGGGGTGAAGGAGTTGGGTTATTAGTTAGGATCAGCGGGGAGGAGAGGCATGTGGATCAGGGGAGAGGGGAGAGATACACATGAAGGGCTGGATAAGGAGGAATGGTGGGGAGGGTAGAGGAATGGTAGAGAGGTAAGGAAGAATGGGGAGGTAGAGGAATGGTAGAGAGGTAAGGTGGAATGGGGAGGGAGAGGAATGGTGGGGAGAGGGAGGGGGGGGAGACGTTTAGACAAGACGAGAATGGGGAGGAAATATAATTGGAATATCACCCGCCTCCTTCCTATAACCTGCATCCACCAATCAATTAATAGCTGCCAAAAAGTTCTTACTTCTGATTGGCCAGTGATTGATATTTTTTGTTTTTGTTATTCTTCACAGGACAACTAAACCATTTAACCACAGTTGAGGATCCAGGGGTCAATTATGTATACTGAAGTTTGCCTTAAATCGGTTCAGTACAAGTATAAAACACCTCCTGTACCTGTATATTACGGTACAGTGGTTCAATACAGGTATAAAACACCTCTTGTACCTGTATATTATGGTACAGTGGTTCAGTACAGGTACAGAACAACACCTGTATCTGTATATTATGGTACAGTGGTTCAGTACAGGTACAGAACAACACCTGTATCTGTATATTATGGTACAGTGGTTCAGTACAGGTACAGAACAACACCTGTATCTGTATATTATGGTACAGTGGTTCAGTACAGGTACAAAACATCCCC
>CAUDMG010000658.1:2907500-2920000 GCA_958450375.1 Homarus gammarus | reverse complement strand
AGCCTTTAAAAGTAGGTTCAGTAGCCTTTAAAAGTAGGTTCAGTAGCCTTTAAAAGTCGGTTCAGTAGCCTTTAAAAGTAGGTTCAATAGCCTTTAAAAGTAGGTTCAGTAGCCTTTAAAAGTAGGTTCAGTAGCCTTTAAAAGTAGGTTCAATAGCCTTTAAAAGTAGGTTCAGTAGCCTTTAAAAGTAGGTTCAATAGCCTTTAAAAGTAGGTTCAGTAGCCTTTAAAAGTAGGTTCAGTAGCCTTTAAAAGTAGGTTCAGTAGCCTTTAAAAGTAGGTTCAGTAGCCTTTAAAAGTAGGTTCAGTAGCCTTTAAAAGTAGGTTCAGTAGCCCTTAAAAGTAGGTTCAGTAGCCTTTAAAAGTAGGTTCAGTAGCCTTTAAAAGTAGGTTCAGTAGCCTTTAATAGTAGGACCATTCCCCAATCGCAAATTCCCTCTCTAATTCCTATTCCTGACCACTCCTCCCCTCCCCTCCCCTCCCCTCCCTTCCTTTCCCTGCATTGCCATTCAACCCCACTACCCACTTCCATCCCTCTCCTCCCCTCTTCACCTTCCCACTCTCCCTTTCCACCACCTCCCATTACCTCTCCTCCCCTCTCACCCCCCCTCCCCTCTCACCCCCCACTCTCTGTTATTTCCGACAGCCAATCAACAGTCTGTCTAAACTGTCCGTCAGCCTGTCTAAAATAATTGCCCCTCACATAGTATAAATATTTATCTTTTTTTTTTTAATAGTTTCTCCTCAATTGATCCAACTCCCGTTTTTTATGTCTAGAAAACGGAGAGAGAGAGAGAGAGAGAGAGAGAGAGAGAGAGAGAGAGTATTGCACATGTGTGTGTATGTGTGTGTGTGTGTGTGTTGTACCCATGCGTTACCATTATCATTATTCGTTCCTCCTCCTCCTCTTCCTACCCCTCCTCCTCTTCCTCCTATCTTCCTCCTTCCCCTCCTCCTTCACTTCCACTCTTCCTCCTCTTCTCTCTTGTCCAAAACACCCACCTCTCTCTCTCTCTCTCTCTCTCTCTCTCTCTCTCTCTCACCACATCACCCACAGGCACCAGCTGGCCTGAGCGCTGCCTCCAACCTTACCTTCACCTGACAGGTTACCGTAGGTGGTGTAGGTGGTGTTGGTGGTGTAGGTGGTGTGTAGGTGGTGTGTAGGTGGTGTAGGTGGTGTGTAGGTGGTGTAAGGGGTGTGTAGGTGGTGTAAGGAGTGTGTAGGTGGTGTAAGGGGTGTGTAGGTGGTGTGTAGGTGGTGTAAGGGGTGTGTAGGTGGTGTAAGGGGTGTGTAGGTGGTGTAGGTGGTGTAGGTGGTGTTGGTGGTGTAGGTGGTGTTGGTGGTGTAGGTGGTGTAGGTGGTGTGTAGGTGGTGTAGGTGGTGTTGGTGGTGTAGGTGGTGTAGGTGACGCAGGTAAAACGAAGACAATAGGAGAGGTAGAATGTGAGGCAGGAAGCAGGAGAAAACGAGAGAGAGAGAGGGAGAGAGTGGGAGAGTGTGGGAGAGGGAGGGAAAGGGAGAGTGAGAGAGGGAGGGAAAGTGAGGGAGGGAGAGTAATGTGAGAATGAGGGGAGAGTGAGGGGAGAGTGGTTCCTAAATGCAGGTGGTGTGAGTGTTGTGTTACATTGTGTGTGTGTGTGTGTGTGTGTGTGTCACCTGCCTTGTTTACATTAATATATATACTTGATATCTCTCTCTCTCTCTCTCTCTCTCTCTCTCTCTCTCTCTCTCTCTCTCTCTCTCTCTCTCTCTCTCTCTTTCTCTCTTATAAATCGACCAGAATTTCTTCGTCTGCCACAAACACTGCCAACAGAAGCTACCACAATTATGTACCACAACTATTACCAATGCGACACCACCACAACCATTACAAGTACAACCATCAACACCATACACACTATAACCACAACTACCACCATTATCGTCATCAGCAGCAGAACAACACCAACAATAACAACATCACTACCACCTGCACCACCACCACCACCACCACCACCACCACAATTACCACAATATCAAGACTAATCACATCAGCTGCAGCATGCGGTCTTCCTCTACTACCACTATCACCACTATTACCACCACTACCACCACCATCACCACAACCAATATCATCACCACCACTACCACCACTACCATCATCACCAACCTCACTACCACCACCATCACCACCACCAACACTACCACCACCACTACTACCACCATCACCATCATCATCACCAACCTCACTACCACCACCACCATCACCACAACCAATATCATCACCACCACTACCACCACCACTACCACCACCATCACACCACCACTACCACCACCACCACCATCATCATCACCAACCTCACTACCACTACCACCATCACCACAACCAATACCACCACCACCACTACCACCACCACTACCACCACCACTACCACAATTAATCACATCAGCTGCAGCAGGCGGTCGTCCTCTAAGAGCATTAACTCCATCAGCCAAACTTTCTCCGTTTATTCTTCGCCTCGTGTTTTATTTTGTTCTTCTTATTCTCTTTCTTCCCCACTTACTGAGGTGGTGGTGGTGGTGGTGGTTGTAGTGGTGGTAATAGTGGTGGTGGTGGTAGTGGTGGCAATAGTAGTGATGGTGGTTGAGTTACTGTGTTAAGGAAAGACATTCATCAACCTGCACCATTAAACCTTGAGTCCGTCCGTCCGTCTGTGATCTTGTCCACGCGATAACTTCAACAAACAACAACAGAATTTAACCTAACTTGATGTACGGTTAGGTGACGCTAAGACCTCACACCAGTTCGATAATGAGTACTCTATGTAATTACTGTCTGGAGATATGGCCGCCTGGATACTGTTGTGGGGCGGGGCAGGGAGAGGAGGGGATCGGCGGAGCGGGGAGCGGGGAGAAGGTGGGCGGGGCGGGGATGGGGCGGGGCGAGGGTGAGGGCCAGGGTTAGGGGGCGGTGCGGGGCGTAGTGGGGTGGGGGAAGGGACTTTACCACCATTACCCACAACCTTATTAGTCTTTGGTAATCCTATGAGGAGGAGGGGGCTTGGTGGGGGTTGTAGAGGGCAGTGGAACAGTGGTAGCGCCTAGGTCAAAATACTTGGCTATTAAGTTGTATGTATCACTCTAGCGGGGGGGGGAGGGGTAAGGGGGAATAAGGGGGGGTAAGGGGGAATAAGGGAGGGGGTAAGGGGGAATAAGGGGGGGCTTTATTGTCTGCGTCCATGTACCGTGATTCTGTATTTGTAGAGTGTGTCCGTGGTGTGTGTGTGTGTCCGTGATGAGTGAGCGTGTGTGTCCTTGATGTAAGCCCACTAACTCTTGAAGTACTGGTGGTATCGGGCAGGTAATGTGGTCCCTCCCCCCCCCCCCCTCCCCAGGTGTTGGTCATGTCGTTGTTACCTGGAGGTTCAAGGATGTATCGTGTGATCGACTTTAAGCTAATGAAAAGAAGCTCACTCCCTCTCTCTCTCCCTTCTACCTCGCTTCTCTTACCTTCCATCTTCCCTCATCTCCTCCTTGCTTCCTCTCTTCATCACTTCTACCTCCCCTTTCCTCCCCCTCTCTTCCTCACCTCCACGCCTCTAACTTCTCTCTCCTTGTTCCTAACCTCACCTCCCGCCTCCCCTCCTCACTTCTCCCCACCCCTCCCTACTTATCCCCTCTCCTCTTCTCCCCTCCCCTCCCTGCACCCCTCCACGCCCCCCTCAACGTGGCGCGTGACGGCAGGTTCGGGTTACAGTATCAAGTGCCTAATAAGAATTCCGCTAAATGGCCCCCCAAGTGCGCTCTCTCTCTCTCTCTCATCCCTATTTTAAATGCGTCTAAATATCCTACGGGCTACCTGAGAGAAAGAGAGAGAGAGAGCAGTGTTTAGCCTGAGAACTTGGTGAGAGATAAATGGTGAGACAGGTTATGGCAGGATGTGTAAGAGATACCTGAGACAGCGTTTAGCGGAATGTTTGGGAGTGTCTCTCATTATCGCCGACCGAAGGAGTAATGATGAAGGAGGGAGGGACGAGACTGGATTAAAATAAGTGACGTCACCGCTTAGGGCACCAATCACAACACAGACATTTGGTATGATTGGTTTAACGTCACAAATCAAGCACGAATCACACCACGTATACATTTGACGTCACATTTCAAACACCAATCACCACAGGTAAATAATTGACGTCATATTTCAGGCGCCTATCACACCACAGAAACGAAGGTCAGTAAGTGCAAAGTCACAGTGTAGGTATCCATTCACAACACACATTACATATATGACGTCACAGTTCAGCTACGAATCACACTTTAGAAAATGATAACTCACATAAATGGAAGGGAAACAGCCGTGATATCAAAATTCTTCCACCAACCTCACCGAAACGAAAGGTTAAGAGGCATGATGTCACCTAGGAGCATCAATCAACAGAGAGGAAGGCGGGGAAGCATGGCAGGCGCGCGGGGCCAATTAGGAAGACGCCTGGCCCGGTTTTTACCCTCTTAAATGAGCGGCTTAAGAGGGGCTGTAAAAATGGTCGAGCCTTTTCTAGTGATGAGAAATGGTCGGTGGGGGATCATGAGTTTGTTTCCGGTTAAATAGAAAGTTTTATGTGTGTGTGTATGTGTGTGTGTGTGTGTGTGTGTGTGTGTGTGTGTGTGAAAGAGAGAGAGAGAGAGATGTCGAGGTAAAAGGGACTCTCTCTCTCTCTCTCTCTCTCTCTCTCTCTCTCTCTCTCTCTCTCATACGTATTACTCTCCCTTACCCCCTCCCCTACTCTCCCTTACCCCCTCCCCTACTCTCCCTTACCCCCTCCCCTACTCTCCCTTACCCCCTCCCTACTCTCCCTCACCCCCTCCCCTACTCTCCCTTACCCCCTCCCTACTCTCCCTCACCCCCTCCCCTAACTTCCTACCGTCACTTCCCTCACCCTTACCCCTCACCACCCTCTCTATCCCCCCTCCCATCTCTACCTCTCCCCCTCACTCACCCCTCACGCCCTCTCTGCTACACACACGCCCTCTCTGCTACACACACGCCCTCCACACCCCACACACGCCCTCCACACCCCACACACGCCCTCCACACCCCACACACGCCCTCCACACCCCACACACGCCCTCCACGCCCTCCACACCCCACACACGCCCTCCACACCCCACACACGCCCTCCACACCCCACACACGCCCTCCACACCCCACACACGCCCTCCACGCCCCACACACGCCCTCCACGCCCCACGCACGCCCTCCACGCCCCACCATAACACTACATCAACACACAACAACAAACACACAAACTGTTTCCACTTAAATCCATGTTTTGAGATTCCCTTTATGTGCTGACGTCTCCCCTCTCACCCCTCTCATCCACCCCTCTCACTCCTCCCCTCTTATCCCTTCCCCTTTTCATTCTTCTCCCCCCCCCCACTCCTCCTGTCACCCACTCTTCCCTCTCACCCCACTCTCCCCTTTCACTCTTCCCCTCTCATCTATCTCCCTTTTCATTCCTCTCCCCACCCTACTCCTCCCCCCTCATTCCTCCCCACTTTACTCTTCCCACCATTCCCCCCCCCCATTCCCCCTTCTCATCTCCCTATCTACTTGTCCTCCCCTTCCAATCTTTGTTCCATACCTCCCCTTCCCTCCCCCCTCCCCTTACTTCATTTACCTTTCCCACCGTCTCCCTCTCCCTCCCTCCCCTTTTCTCTCCCTTTCTTCTCTCTCTCTCTCCCTTCCTCTTTCCTTCAGCTCCTCCTACCCCCTTCTCCTTCCCTGCATCCCTCTTCCATATTTTCTTTTCAATCTATCCTCCTCATCCCTTCCCCCCCCCTCCCTCCCCTCCCCCCTTCCCTTCCCTCTCCCTTACTCTCCCTCCCTTACTCTCCCTCGGGTTGTCACGCCTGACACCCAGTCTATTACCCTCACCACCTGCCTCACTCACTAGGGAGAGGGGAGAGGAGGGGGAGAGGGGCGATGAGGGTACAGAAGGAGGGGAGAGGAGAGAGAGAGAAATGAGAGAGAAGAGGGAGAGAAAGGGTGAATGGGGAGAAGGGGAAGAAGAGTGATTAAGGTAAGAGAGAAAGATAGGAGGAGGAAAGATGAGTAAAACAAAGATGGGAAAGAGAGTGGAATGAAGAAGGGAAGAGGTAGAGAGAAAGAAAAATGAGAACGGAGACATGAAGAACAAGAGGAGGCAAGGGGAAGGGAAGAGAGAGAGAGGAAGGGGGGAATGTAGGAACCTACGAAGGTAATAAAAGGGGAAATGGAAGAAATGGATGAGGGGAAAAGGGAACACACACACACACACACACCAGTGAGAGCCGTGACCCACCACTGAGATAAGCACCCCTGGGAACTGACCGCCATCTTCTGACCAGGAGGAGCTAATCAGTCCACCATGGGAACAACAGTGGGTCGGCTTCACACCTGACTACGAGATAACACCACACCACCTAGTAGGGTGTCCCCATGACCACGTGAGGTCCTTCATATCAACACCCGAAGACGAGTTACTACACCGCGTGAACACCACACCACCCGGTGTCCCCATGACCACGTGAGGTCCTTCATATCAACACCCGAGGACGAGTTACTACACCGCGTGAACACCACACCATCCGGTGACTCCATGACCACGTGAGGTCCTTCATATCAACACCCGAGGACGAGTTACTGCACCACGTGAACACCACACCACCCGGTGTCTCAATGACCAGTCCAGGCCCGGGCCATCAACTGTAAACTATAATAATTTGTATGTTCAATTCATGTTCTTTCTTCTTTCAATAATGAAAGCCTTTGTTAAACGACCTACCCACCCCATGTCTTGACCCGTAATAAATCATTCTTGTCCAATGTATATTTTCAGCCATCGGGCTGCAGAACTTTTCAATAAACCGTTAATTATTATTATTATTATTATTATTACAAGCACACACACACACACACACACACACACACACACACACACACACACACACACGGATAAACAGAGAAAGAATAAGACAATGAATAAGAAAGTGAGAAAAAGAGAGAGAGAGAGAGAGAGAGAGAGAGAGAGAGAGAGAGAGAGAGAGAGAGAGAGAGAGAGAGGGGAAGGAAAGCGACAAAGGAGAACTGGTAAGAGGGGAAGCGAAGTGGAAGGCGAAGAGAAGAGTAGCAAAGAGGTAATTAGCAAAAATAGAGAGAGAGAGAGAGAGAGAGAGAGAGAGAGAGAGAGAGAGAGAGAGAGAGAGAGAGAGAGGAAGAAGATGGAGGTGAAGGAAGAGGAAGATAGAGAAAAATGGTCCTTCTCTCTCTCTCTCTCTCTCTCTCTCTCTCTCTCTCTTTCCCTCCTTCTCTCCCCGCCCTTCATCTCTCCCCACCCCCCCCTCTCTCTCTCTCTCTCTCTCTCTCGTAAATAATGAAAGTGTGTCAGGTAAGTGTGTTTCAAGTGTTAAATTTTCTACTTACTGGCAACATGAGGACCCACTCCACCCACCCTCACCCACCCTCACCCACCCCCCCCCCACCCTCAACCACCACCCACACTCACCCTCCCCCGCCCACCCTCAACCACCACCCACACTCACCCTCCCCCGCCCACCCTCAACCACCACCCACACCCACCCACCCCCGCCCACCCACTTGACGCCAACACATTATTATAATTCTGTGGTTTATTCCCGTGTTATTGTTCCCACACTTTACAAAATAATGAATAAAAAAAGAAACACGAAAACAAATATTAATAATTTCAAGGTTAAAAAAAAATTAATAAAAAACGAAATTTCTTCTTAAATATTTTTCTTGTTTACCTTTTGAAGCGTGACGAGGGGTGGTGAGGGGTGGTGAGGGGTGGTGAGGGGTGGTGAGGGGTGGTGAGGGGTGGTGAGGGTTGGTGAGGGGTGGTGAGGGTTGGTGAGGGGTGGTGAGGGGTGGTGAGGGGTCGTGAGGGGTCGTGAAGGGTGATGAGGGGTGGTGAGGGGTGGTGAGGGGTGATGAGGGGTGATGAGGGGTGGTGAGGGGTGATGAGGGGGTGGTGAGGGGTGGTGAGGGGTGATGAGGGGTGGTGAGGGGTCGTGAGGGGTGATGAGGGGTGGTGAGGGGTGATGAGGGTGGTGAGGGGTGATGAGGGGTGGTGAGGGGTGGTGAGGGGTGGTGAGGGGTCGTGAGGGGTGAGGAGGGGTGGTGAGGGGTGATGAGGGGTGGTGAGGGGTGGTGAGGGGTGATGAGGGGTGGTGAGGGGTGATGAGGGGTGGTGAGGGGTCGTGAGGGGTGGTGAGGGGTGATGAGGGGTGGTGAGGGGTGGTGAGGGGTGGTGAGGGGTGGTGAGGGGTGATGAGGGGTGGTGAGGGGTGGTGAGGGGTGATGAGGGGTGATGAGGGGTGAGGAGGGGTGGTGAGGGGTGATGAGGGGTGATGAGGGGTGGTGAGGGGTGGTGAGGGGTGATGAGGGGTGGTGAGGGGTGATGAGGGGTCGTGAGGGGTGATGAGGGGTGGTGAGGGGTGGTGAGGGGTGGTGAGGGGTGATGAGGGGTGGTGAGGGGTGATGAGGGGTCGTGAGGGGTGATGAGGGGTGGTGAGGGGTCGTGAGGGGTGGTGAGGGGTGATGAGGGGTGGTGAGGGGTGGTGAGGGGTCGTGAGGGGTGGTGAGGGGTGATGAGGGGTGGTGAGGGGTGGTGAGGGGTGATGAGGGGTGGTGAGGGGTGATGAGGGGTCGTGAGGGGTGATGAGGGGTGGTGAGGGGTGGTGAGGGGTGGTGAGGGGTGATGAGGGGTGATGAGGGGTCGTGAGGGGTGGTGAGGGGTCGTGAGGGGTGGTGAGGGGTGGTGAGGGGAGTGAGAGTGAGGGAAGGGAGAGTGAGAGTGAGGGAAGGGAGAGTGAGGGAAGGGAGAGTGAGGGAAGGGAGGGAAGTCTAAAAGTAAATCTTAACGTAATATAATTGGTAAATATTTAAAGACCTTCCTCTCGTGACGTCACAACTCCTCAAACCTTCCTCTCGTGACGTCACAACCACTCGAACCTTCCCTTCGTGACGTCACAACCCTTCAGACCTCCCCCCTCGTGACGTCACAACCCTTCAGACAGTCTCACCCACTTGGAAGAATAATTTACATTTTTCCAATTAAATTTTCAACAAAAGTTAGGTGATGGCTTCTAAACGGCACTGAGACTCTACCTTAATTAACTAAAAAGATAAAGGGGTTGGGGGGGGGGGTAGAATCAGCAGGGGGAGAAACTTTAAACATGGCGTCCAATTCGAAGTGAGACGCTACCTTAATAAGAATTGATGTGTGAATATATCTGACTATAGTATAATATTGTGGGTATAAGAGATGGCGTGTATACTGTGCTGAGACCCTACCTGTGGCTGTTATGTTACTGCTCAGGTAGGAGGAAAAATCATTGAGAGAAGGAGTGTGTGGGTGTGGTGAAGGGTGTGTGGGTGTGGTGGAGTGGGGTGGGGAGGGGCGGGGACGGGGCAGGGCAACACAGCCAGGTACATACACACAAGTACTCGTACGTGACTCCCTCAATAACAGGGTACAACCACCGCCACCACACCCCCCCCCTCCCACCCACTTAACCAACAGTACAGTCACAACCGACTTCCGCCGCCATCTTTGTCTCCAGATTCCCAAAGGCTGGTACATACATTTATTCTCTTCACCAGTAGAGTCTCGGGTCACTATCGCCACCATCTTTGTCTCCAGATTCCCTTAGGAGTTGAAGTATTGAGTTAGAGTCGACTCGAGTCTCAGAGGAGTTTGGTCACCATTCTCAAAGGTTCTTATGGTGTGTGTGTGTGTGTGTGTGTGTGTGTGTGTCAAGATAATTATTAATACAGACAAAAGGACGCTGTCAGCACCTCTGTGTTATTTATATATTGTATATTTTTACCTCCTAGACAGACACACAGACTACATCCTTGACCACCGAAGGGTCAAGACGTACCTGGCGCTCCTCTCGGAGCAGCCAGGTCAACTGTTAAGTTGGCCCATACCAACCCCCTCCCCTGAACCCTCCTCCCCACTGGAATATCAACAAGTTCTCGCCAGAAGTTACAATTTCATTTAGGAAAGGAACGGAACCAGTGTTAAACAGAGGTGAACAGTGGTGAACAGTGCTTAAGTCAGTGAGAACAACTCAACAGTAACAGTCGTACCCAAGTTAACCTTCACACAGTGAGGTCCCAGGTACCCAGTGATAACGGCCCGAGACCCAACAACAACCAGCGATGTGTTAATCCGTCTACGATAGGAAGGCCTGGGACCAAACCTCACTCACATAACACCATCTGTGAGGGAATTACTACACCACGTGAGGTCCCTCATAACACCATCTGTGAGGGAATTACTACACCACGTCAGGCCTCTCATAACACCATCTGTGAGGGAATTACTACACCACGTGATACCCCTCATAACACCATCTGTGAGGTGATTACTACACCACGTGATGCCCCTCATAACACTATCTGTGAGGGAATTACTACACCACGTGAGGTCCCTCATAACACCATCTGTGAGGGAATTACTACACCACGTCAGGCCCCTCATAACACCATATGTGAGGGAATTACTACACTACGTGATGCCCCTCATAACACCATCTGTGAGGGAGTTACTACACCACGTGATGCCCCTCATAACACCATCTGTGAGGGAGTTACTACACCACGTGAGGTCCCTCATAACACCATCTGTGAGGGAATTACTACACCACGTGAGGCCCCTCATAACACCATCTGTGAGGTAATTACTACACCACGTGATGCCCCTCATAACACCATCTGTGAGGGAATTACTACACCACGTGAGGTCCCTCATAACACCATCTGTGAGGGAATTACTACACCACGTCAGGCCCCTCATAACACCATCTGTGAGGGAATTACTACACCACGTGATGCCCCTCATAACACCATCTGTGAGGGAGTTACTACACCACGTGAGGCCCCTCATAACACCATCTGTGAGGTAATTACTACACCACGTGAGGTCCCTCATAACACCATCTGTGAGGTGATTACTACACCACGTGATGCCCCTCATAACACCATCTGTGAGGGAATTACTACACCACGTGATGCCCCTCATAACACCATCTGTGAGGTAATTACTACACCACGTGATGCCCCTCATAACACCATCTGTGAGGGAATTACTACACCACGTGAGGTCCCTCATAACACCATCTATGAGGGAATTACTACACCACGTGAGTTCCTCCTAACACCATCTGGGAGGGAGTTACTACACTACGTGTTAGCTGTTCAACACGTACAATCCTACATTAATCTGTATGTTCACTGTATGTTCCTTCACCTTTCTCTAATGAAGGCTTTTGTTAAACCACCAATGTATGTAATAAGTCATTTATGTCCAATGTATATTTTCAGCCTTCGGGCTGCAGAACTTTTTCAATAAACCGTTAATTATTATTATTATTATTATTAATATTACAGGCAGACAGACACACACAGACACACACACACACACACAGACAGACAGACAGACACACACACACACACACACACACACACACACACACACACACACACACACACACACACACACACAGACACAACCACACAGCAGCACACACACACACATACACACACACACACACACACACACACACACAGACAACGACACACACACACACACACACACACACACACACAGACACACACACAGACACACACACACACACACACACACACACACACACACACACACACACACACACACCACACACACAGACACACACAGACACACACACACACACACACACACACACACACACACACACACACACACACACACACACACACACACACACACACACAGACAGACACACACAGACACACACACACACACACACACACACACACACACACACTCCACTAATCACCCTCCCGTACTTATTAACAAAATGAATATGCAAATGAGACTCGGGTGGGCAGCGACAGTTAACGGGCCGCCGGGGTGAACGTGCCTCTCACTCTCCCGAACCTATTGACAGGGCGAACGGCGATGACTGACAGGCGTGACAGTCAGATCGCGGGCCACTGACGGGCTCTGACAGGCGTTGACAGGTAGGCCAAGAACCTCCCCTTCCCCCGCTCCCCGGCAGGTGTCCGTCAAGAGGTAAGCAATAAAGGCCTATCAGAGACTTTCCACCCTGGCTGTGTCTCCCCTTTGGTATGTCTAGTGCTAGGGGAGTGTGTGGGTGTGTGTGGGGGTGTGGGGGTGTGTGGGGGTGTGGGGGGTGTGTGTGTGGGTGTGTGTGTGGGAGTGTGTGGGGGTGTGTGTGGGGGTGTGTGGGGGGTGTGGGGGTGTGTGGGGGTGTGTGTGTGGGTGTGTGTGGGGGTGTGTGTGGGGGTGTGTGGGGGGTGTGGGGGGTGTGGGGGTGTGTGGGGGGTGTGGGGTGGGGGTGTGGGGGTGTGTGTGGGGGTGTGTGGAGTGTGTGTGGGGGAGTGTGTGTGGGAGTGTGTGTGTGTGGGAGAGTGTGGGAGTGTATGGGAG
>CAUDMG010000658.1:2840000-2902500 GCA_958450375.1 Homarus gammarus | reverse complement strand
GAGACTGATCTAATAAAGGCCTTTTAATGTTTATTTACATTTTCTCATTGAGTGAACAGCAAAAGGCTCCTGACATGTCCCTTATGAGCTCCGGGGAGGGGGGGGGGGGGGGGCAGCCTCAGATAGTTCAAGAAATTTTCCATCAAAAGTAAAAAAAAAAAAAAAAAAAAAGTTTATTTACCTCCGGGCGATGTTGAGAGAACTGTGGGGGGTGGAGGAGGGGGTGGGGGGTGGTGGGGGTGGTGGGGGTGGGGAGGGGGTGGTGGGGGTGGTGGGGGGTGGGGGAGGGTGGTGGGGGTAGGGGGTGGAGTAATGAGGGTGGGAGGAAGTAGTGAACATTTTCTCTCTCTCTCTCTCTCTCTCTCTCTCTCTCATCACCGCCTCTGATGAACCAACTCCGGTAAAATGATAATTAGTAGCTCCGATAATTAAAGCAAATACGATAATTAATGACTTTGGTAATTAAGACGAGCCAAGTATTTTATCACTTAGGTAATTAAGGTGACGATGATGACGTCACCTTATAGGCTGATGTAATGTTTATATCTTAGGAATGTTTATATACATGTATATATATAATTCCAGTTTACATACACGTCTATATACCGTATACATAAGACATAAACAAACACGCTCACTAACCAGGATTTATTGACCCAGGGTCTTAGTAATAACTTGCATGTACCATCAACAGTGAACAGTGCACAAGACACAGTACAGTGCACAAGACACAGTTGCTCAATACCATCAAGTAATCATAAAAGTCAAAGTGGTTCTCGTAGGCTCGACCTTCACTTAGAGGCAGTGCGGATATAGTACACTGTAGCCTAAGCCTTTTTCCCGGTAAAGACTATATTGAGGATGTTACTGAACTAGAACACCATCACCTATCCATCTGTAAAGTTAGGTATACCCATTTACAACTGGATGGATTGCAAGCAACCTAGGGGATCGAACCATTGACCTAAGGATAGGAATCAAGTGCTGTTATCCACTCAACCATGGCGCCCCCTCGTGTCCAAAAAAAATAATTAGAAAATATCATAAACTAATTTAGAAGGCAACTTACATCGCCCAAACTACAGATGTAAATTATTAAGTAATTTTTAAAAGACAAATATATATAAGGCTTATAAATTAGGCTATACAAAGTGTACACAATATGCAACAAGTGTAATTACAACCGACTCGTGTAATTTAGTTCAACTCGGGACAGACTGGACACAAACACGTATTATTCATGTCATTCTTTTCACAGTAATTGTTTGTTCCTAGAGGACAAGTACACGGTGTGGCGGACAAGTACACGGTGTGGAGAACAAGTAGACGGTGTGGCAGACAAGTACACGGTGTGGAGAACAAGTAGACGGTGTGGCGGACAAGTACACGGTGTGGAGAACAAGTAGACGGTGTGGCGGACAAGTACACGGTGTGGCGGACAAGTACACGGTGTGGAGAACAAGTAGACGGTGTGGCGGACAAGTACACGGTGTGGCGGACAAGTACACGGTGTGGAGAACAAGTACACTGTGCGGAGAGAACTGAGATAAGGACATTGTGATGAATACTGCAAATGACACTGAGAAATAGTTTGAGAAAGAAAGATTTGAGACAGAAGTGAAGTGACACATGCAAGTAGTAGTAAGATGACGGGAGATGAGGCTGAGGTGGTCATGCCCAGTGGTGAGGGAGGTGAGGGAAGTGAGGGAAGTGAGGGAAGTGAAGAGGGGAGGAATCAGGTGAGTCTTGAATGAACCCGTCAGTGAAGAGATCCAGAAGAGGACACAAGGTAAGGGAAGGTAAGGTATGGTAAGGTAGGTAAGGTAAGGTAAGGTAAGGTAAGGTAAGGTAAGGTAAGGTAAGGTAAGGTAAAAGGGGTTGATAGACACATGCAAATCGTTTTAGGGGTTGTGAGTGGTGGAGGCTGAGGTAGGAAGACACACACACACACACACACACACACACACACACACACACACACACACACACACACACACACACCATTAAAATATCCTTCTTTCCCTCCCCCAAGAAAAGAATCAATTAATAAAAGGTAGACCCGAATTGTCTCATAGATTCATATGTCAGTGTTCCTTGTACCTGAGGATAAGTGAACACACACCTGGGTAGAGTCACAGTACAGTTTCGACACCATTATTGCAGCCATATTTGTTCCTTGTGTAATACAGTCTCTTCACTTAATAAAAATATTACACTTGATCCTTTGAGAATTTAGACTTTAATAGTATCGTCAACTTACCTGGTAGTGGAGGTAAGAAAAGGATAACCCACACCTGAGCTTACCTGGAAAGACAAGAATCACACGTTAATGATGGACCTCATGACCTTTAATAACATGTCAATAAACTTACCTTAATGAGTTACAATTACCAGGTTAATGAATAGGAAGGGATCACAGTATATATGGGCCAAGATTCTATATATAAGACTCGTACGTTAATTTCATCTCCCTCAACTGGATATTTAAGAACACGTCTAATTAGTTGACTTGAGATATTTCAGCTTTACAAATTGATGTAAGTGTGATAAGATACATTCTCTAACCTCACCTCACCTCACTTCACCTCACTTCACCTCACCTCACTTCACCTCACCTCACTTCACCTAAACTAAGGCATTCAAAGGAAAAATTTATTATACGAATCGTTTTTACTCTGAACCATAAATTGTAATGGACAATGAACGAAAAAAATATAATGATATAAGGCCTTTAAGTTCCAGTTTATCATTACCCTGGCTGGATTCCTGGAAGAGGAGAGGACACATTCACTGGAAGACCCATAATATACCTGCCTGGAACCCTACAAGACGAGTCAAGACACATAGACGGAAAATCTTACAAGGACGCAATACAATTTCTGGTTCACAACTCTCTTCCTGTAATCCTGGAAAACGACAAAAGATTGAGTTTAATCTTCTACGGTATTCCAGTAAAATTTCCAGATTATACTGTAAGTGTTTCTGGAAGTTTGGAAGACATTTGCAAAACAGTGATAAAAAATCGAAAATGCTCTAGTACATTTTCTTATTTATAGTTATTTCTAAAACCTGGAAGACGAGAGAAAAAGGTGGAGACATCTACAGTATTCCAGGACAATTTCCAGTCCATAAGTCTCTCTGTGAAATCCTGGAAGACGTAACAAAACAAAGATGGTGGAGACTAACATGAAGCTCCTGTACAACTTCCGGTTCATAACTCTCTCCCTGGATTCCTGGAGGGCGAGGCAACACGGAGATAAAGAAAGACTTTCATGAACTTCCTGTACAACTTCCACTTCATAACTCTCTTGCTGGAATCCCGGAAGCCGAGGCAAAAGAGAACTAATTATTTCCACAACATCCCAGTACAAATTCCGCGTCATATCTCTTGCCGGAGCCTTGAGAGATAACAGAGAAATGATCTCTCCAAGATGTTCCAGTAATGTTTCCAGTCTACAGGTCTCGCTGGAAGATGAGGCAACTGAGAAACAATATCCTCCACAATATTCCAACTCAACTTCCAATTCACAAGTCTTCCTGGAACTCTGAAAGACAAGACAACAGAGAAACACTATCTTCCACACATTGTCCCAGTCCAACTTCCAATTCACAGTCCCTCTGGAAGGTAAGGCAAGAGAAACTCAGTGTTCCAGTTCAACTTCCAGTTCACAGTCCCCCTGGAAAGCAAAGCAAAAGACACACGTTCCAATAAAACTTCCAGTACACGTTCCAGTTCACAAGTCGTCTCCCTTCCCCTTGAAGTCAATAGAAGAGAGAATCAATAATCTCCCTAATATTCCAGTACACCTTCCAGTACACACGAGTAAGCCTAGAAGAAAAGAGAAGATAGAGACGATGGCAGTGAGTGGTGTACCAATATCTGTGTTGATCTGAGACTTAACTGGAGATGGCTGGCGTGTAGCTGTTATGAACTGTGATTGAAGAAGGGGGATTGACAGGAGGGCTAGAAACTGATGGCGATTCTTTCAGTAGAGACGAAGAGATCAAAGGAGAAAGGGAAGGGAGAAGGAGAGTGGCAAGAAAGTGAGAGTAATAGAGACAAAGAGAGAGAGAGAGATAAATACAAGTTGGACAAAGGAAGGGAGATACAGGTAGTCAAAGAGAGAGATAGAGACAGGTGGATAAAGAGAGAAAGAGAGATACAATCGGATAAAGAGAAAGAGAGAGATAGACAGAAAGACAAAGAGAAAGTCGGATGGAAAGAGACAGACAGACAGATAAATATAGTGAGAGAGAGAAGGAGAGAGAGAGAGAGAGAGAGAGAGAGAGAGAGAGAGAGAGAGAGAGAGAGATCTTACAGTAAGGAGAATTCTCGACCCTCTTAACCAACACTGACACTTCTCCCATCACTGGTAAGCTGACTCCATAAGCTGGGAGATGAGCTTTGGTCTCTCTCTCTCTCTCTCTCTCTCTCTCTCTCTCTCTCTCTCTCTCTACGTCTTCCCAAACATAATTAATAACACTTCCATAACAGCTGATTGATTTTCCGCTCAAGTAGCTGTAAACAATATTATAATACGGTCTTCAAACACCAACACTATTAAGAGCGGTGCGTCCATAGATTAATACAGGGATGTCGACGTTACTATCTCAGTCTCTCAGCACTGTTTTATCCCCACAACAACGAGGCTGAAGCAAAATTTAAAGAGCTTGTCCATTAAGGTTGATTTATCATATCCTTACCACAGGATTTCCCATCTTAATACCCATAAACGTTTAGCACTGTCTTGTCTCTTGGAGTCGTATGGATAATACTCTACTTAAAAGCTTCGGTGTTTTGGGTTAATTTATAGTGGATTTTCTATACGATTTACGACCATAATGCCTATGGTAGATATAGCTCTTTCTTGCCTCCAATGTAAAAAGCTGGTTCATAAAGGCGGTTCACTGGCCTTCTTAACAAAGGGTGTCTCGACCATACTTAACGTAGTGGCTTAGCCTTGTCTTAGCCCCAGTATGTGTGGCTTTGAGCTAAGGACCTAGGCGTAAACATATAGTTACCGAGTGCTCAGGGAAGCTATGTAGCGATGTAGTGCGCTATACAGGGTGGTTCATCCCAGGAGGAGCTATGGAGTGAGCTATACAGGGTGGTTCATGCCAGGAGGAGCTATGTAGTGAGCTATACAGGGTGGTTCATGCCAAGAGGAGCTATGGAGTGAGCTATACAGGGTGGTTCATGCCAGGAGGAGCTATGGAGTGAGCTATACAGGGTGGTTCATGCCAGGAGGAGCTATGGAGTGAGCTATACAGGGTGGTTCATGCCAGGAGGAGCTATGTAGTGAGCTATACAGGGTGGTTCATGCCAGGAGGAGCTATGGAGTGAGCTATACAGGGTGGTTCATGCCAGGAGGAGCTATGGAGTGAGCTATACAGGGTGGTTCATGCCAGGAGGAGCTATGGAGTGAGCTATACAGGGTGGTTCATGCCAGGAGGAGCTATGTAGTGAGCTATACAGGGTGGTTCATGCAAACTGGAGTTATAAATGATCCTTGATATCTAACCATCTTCCTATCTGTCTATCAATTAATCCATCTATCCATCCACCTATTTACTTACTCATCTATCTATCTATCCACGCATTTACCGATACCTAATAATAATAATAATAATGGTTGCCTCTCGTGTACGAGGATGGTCGGCCCAGGGACCACCAAGGTGTGAATTTGTTTAAGGTGTAGAAGCTGTCGCCAACACAACAACCACATCCTAGGTTAACGAGCTGCATGACCCAGTGTCAAGGAATAGTCCGAGAAGACCGGACAACTCACCAACTGCACTGGCTAGCCATTACCCCGGAATACGATCCGCAAATCGATTAACATCCAGGTTCCCAATTACTGCTGGGTATATAGAGGCAAATAACGTAAAGAAACTTGCCCCACCCTGCCTGGGGATCGAACCCGGATCCTGTCGCTTGCGAGGCGAACATGTTGACCACACACACTACACACACACACACACACCAGACATCAACAGTATACACATAACCACAGTAGAACATTGAGGCGCCCTTACATTACAGCGTTAAGTAATTAGTGTAGTTATGCAGACATATATCACCAGCAGACAGCAGACACTGAGTTACGATCCGGTCTGCAGGCTTGTGTGTGTGTGTGTGTGTGTGTAGCATGCACTAGTGTGTAGTGGCGTGTGTGTATGTGTAGAGGTTGGAGGGGCGCATGTAGGTGTGTGTAGGTGTGTGTGTGTGTTGTGTGTGTGTAGAGGCGTGTGTGATTGTATGTGGTGTGTAGAGGTGTGTGCGTGTGTGTGTGTGTTCGTGAGGCCTCACCTGTAATTAAGGGACTCAGGTGTGAGTGTTGTTGGGCCGTCATATTGTGATGGATCATCTCTCTCTCTCTCTCTCTCTCTCTCTCTCTCTCTCTCTCTCTCTCTCTCTCTCCGTTAGTTATGTGTGCGCATTTGTGTTTATGTACGTATTTGTGTGATCATGCGCGTTTTCCTACATGGAATAAGAAGAAGTCAGAGATAGTGAAGAGAGAGAAAGAGAGAGAGAGAGAGAGGGGGGGATAACCTTGCCCCAACCACCACCATCATCATTACCACCACCACCACCACCACCACCATCTCTCCGCCATCACCACCACCACCACCACCACCATCACCACCACCACCACCATCTCTCCACCATTACCCCGAGGCCATAGGACCAACACACCGTCTCTCTCAGCCACACGGAAGACCATAAGACCAGCTATCTCGATCTCCCGAGGACGAGACCAATTGGAATTCTGAACTGCGGGACGTCATCTCATTGGCTGACAAGAAACTGTCGCAAAGATCTGATTGGGTGTCAGGGAGTTATCTCAAGTATCTGATTGGCTGTCAGCTGGTTGCCCCGGAGATCTGATGGGCTGTCATATAGGTCTTTTGTGACGAGGTGTGTGTGTGTGTGGGGGGGGGGGTGTGTGTGGGGGGGGGGGATGTATGCTTGTGTGTGTGTGTGTGTGTGGGTGTGTGTGGTTGGTTGTTTTATAGGACATTGTTTCATTGATCTGTCACACAAACACACACACACACACACACACACACACACACACACACACACACACACACACACCGTCCACACATGACTCATCATTAAGACACACGGCTGTCAAGTTCATTCCTTCTTTCATATTTTCTTTCTTATTTCTATCTTATTCTCCTTTACTACCCTTTTCACCTTATCTTCATCAACTTATTTCCTTCCATTATTTACTTTATAAACACATATCCTCAAAGGCTCCTACGAAATTGTTTCCCTTAACTAAAAATTTTCAAAATAATGTCAAATTCACTTAACTTACTACAAAAAGACGGATTCTCAAAGGCTCCTATGATAAATGTTTCCCTTAAGTCAAAATGTAAGGACATTTGTAATAACCTCATTTAACTTACGACAAAAAAAATCTCAAAAGGTTTCTACGACAAATTTCTCAAGTCAAGAAAATATATTTAATTCCCTTAAAATACGATACAAATAAAGATTCTCAGTGGTTCCTGTGATTAAAAAAAAAATCCCCTTACCTATAGCTATGGAAAGGGAAGGGAAGGGAAGGGAAGGGAAGGGAAGGGAGTAACACACACATACATCAGTCAATATGTCGTCCGAACAAGACTCGACCTTAACCAGACACCTTTCCCTCATCTCTCAGTTACGATGGACAACAATAACACAATCTCACTTACGAGACTTTGAGAATCCTGGTGTAGAGTTTCTCGTTGTCCCCCCTAAGGATCTCTTAAGACTTTACACGTACTTTACCAAGCCGTAAAGTAGAGTTTTTACTTAGAAATGCCTTTCATAAGTGGCAAGACGGGCTTCCTACCTCTTTAAGTGAGGGATATACGGTAATTTTATCTCCTAGCCACGCAAGTAGGTGAGGGAGAGGAGAGGGGGTGAGGGAGAGGAGAGGGGGTGAGGGAGAAGAGAGGGGGTGAGGGTGGAGAGAAAGGCGGGGGGGGTGAGATGGTAAGGAGAGAGAGAGAGAGAGTGATAAGGGGGTGAGGGAGGGGGACAGAGAGAGAAGGAGGGGAGGGTAGGGAAAGGAAGGAAAGACGGAGAAGTGGGAGGGAGGAAGAGAATATGAAGAGAGAAGGAGAGGAAGGAAAGAGAGAAGGAGCAGTAAAGAGGAAGAGAATGAGAGGGAGAAGTGGATAGAGAGGGAGTCGGGGAGAGAAGGAAAACACAAAGAGAGGAAAGAAAAGAGAGAGAAAAAGAGCTGTGTTGTTTATTGACAGTTTCTCTCTACACACACACACACACACACACACACACACACACACACACACACACACACACACACACAGACACGACTCATCAAGTGTAACGTTGTCACCGGTTCTCGCCAAAAGCCTAAATGCTTCCAGCTATGCGCTTAACTGGTTCCAGCGAGCGGTTCCAGCAGGTTTAACAGATGGTTTCCAGTGAGAAGTTCTAGAGAGTGATTCCAATAGGTTTCAGTGAGAGGTTTCAATAGGTTCAATAGGTTTCAATAGGCTTCCAATGGGAGGTTCCAGCTATACGGAGCGACAACCTCAACAGAATTTCCAGTTAAAACTTTTCCAATTTTCTCGTCAAGGGTTCCAGCTGTTGGTTCCAGTGAGGTTCTTTCTGGGGCTTTCCAGCAGTTTCCAGGAGACACTTCTAACGATACTACGTACCATCAACCAGCCAGAGAGAGAGAGAGAGAGAGAGAGAGAGAGAGAGAGAGAGAGAGAGAGAGAGAGAGAGAGAGAGAGAGAGAGAGAGGTTCCAGATTTCCAGGCAGAAGTGAGGCCAGACAATGGTCCAATAATATTATTCTGTGGGTTCCCAGTAGAAAGTTCCATAAAGCTCTTCCAGTAAAGATCTTCTGGGTTCTTTTAGCTGTCTCTAAGGG
Organism: Homarus gammarus; assembly: GCA_958450375.1. NCBI lineage: Eukaryota > Metazoa > Arthropoda > Malacostraca > Decapoda > Nephropidae > Homarus > Homarus gammarus. The sequence continues at coordinate 2,893,597 of CAUDMG010000658.1, read as the reverse complement.
AAGGTTCAGACAACAGGGTTCCAATGAGGTTCTATTCTCAACTGTTCTAGCGAGAGGGTTTAACGTCCCTTGTCATCATGAACCACCAGAGTTATTCTAAGACAAGATTACAATAACATTCTTTTAAGGGTTCCCAACAGTTTCCAGTGAAAGGTTCCAGCGATGTGTTACCACCACCAATAACTAGTGTTTCCAGTTTTCCAGTCGGAGGTTTCAGTTATTACAATAATATATTTCGTTTCCAACAGTTTCCAGTGAAGGGTTCCAGCAACGCAATACCACCAACAACAACAACCAGGGTTTCCAGTTTTCCAGTCAGAAGATTCAGTTAGTTATTACAATAATATATTTCTAAGGGTTCTAACCGTTTCCAGTGGAGGAGCGATGATTTCAGCGACACGTTACCTCCACCAACCATCATCCCAGTTTCCAGTTTTCCAGTGAGAGGGTTCCAGCGACACGTTACCACCACCAGCCATCATCCCAGTTTAAAGTTCTCCAGTCAAAGGGTTCCAGCGACACGTTACCACCACCAACCATCATCACAGTTTCCAGTTTTCCAGTCAGAGGGTTCCAGCGAGCGACCCCCCCAACACCAGGTCAGATCAATACTAGTAAATCCTAAAATCGGTGAATCCATCACGCATACAACCAGAGGGTGACCGACCATGAGAGCAGGCAGGGGCGAGGCTTTACTGGCTCCCACGGGATGCTGGGAGAGGCGCCGCTACTGGTGAGGGAGAGGAAGAGGGAGGGAAGGAAGGGAGAGGGAGGGGAGATGCTGGGAGAGGAGGAGGTACTGGTTAGGGGGAAGGAAAGAAGGAAGAGGGGGGTATGCTGTAGCGGCAGTGGTACTGGTGAAGGAAGGAAGGAAGGAAGGAAGGAAGTTGGGAAGGCGGCGGTACTAGTGAGAGAGAGGAAGAGGAAGAGGGGAGGAAGAGGAAGAGGGAGGAAAGGGACAGGGTGGAAGGAGGATTCTGGGAGCGGCGGTGGTACTGGTGAAAGGAAGGGAGAGGAAGGAAAGAAGAGGGAGGGAATAAAGGTAGAGGGAGGATGCTGGGAGAGGAGGAAGGAAGGAAGGAAGAGAGGCGGAGGAAGCTGGGAGCGGCGGCAGTACTGGTGAGGGGGAAGAGGAGGAAGGAAGAGGGAGGAAAAGAAGGGAGAGGGAGAATCCTGGGAGAGGAAGAGGTACTGGAGATGGGAAGGAAAGAAGGAAGAGGAGGATTTCTGAAAGGCCGGAAAAGTGCAGTGGAAGTGCTTAGGAAAGAGAGAGAGAGAGATGGAACAGGAAATGAAAACAGGAAATTAAATGAGAGAATGTGGAAAGGGTGGAAAAGGGCTATGAGCTACAGGAATCCATGAACATCGCAACAAAAAGGGAAATTCTGGAACAGGGAAAGGGATAGTAAAGGCTCTGGAACAGGAGTGGGAGGGAGAGATTCTAGAACAGGAAAAATGAAGAGAGTGATCCTGGAAAAGCGAAGAGGGAAAAGAAGAGGGAGATAGAGATTCTGGAGAAAGGGAGGAAGAGGTAAGTGGAAAGGATAGAACGATGCAGGACTTCAAATGCAAGGAAAGGAGAGGAAAGGGAAAGGAGAGAGTGAAAGGAACGGGGAGAGGAAAAACAACAGACAGACAAACAAACAGAAACAAAGACAGAAGTAAAATGGAAAGGGCAAACTAAGAGAGGTGGAAGAGATAAGCTTCTGGAAAGGGTAGAGGTAAGTAAATGGCTCTTCTACAAAAGGGATGGAAGAAAATGGAAATTCTGATCGGAGGGAAAGGAAGAGGAACAAGACGAACAAGAATAACATAAAGAAGAACAAGAAGAAGAACAACAACATTAAGAACAGGAAGAAGAATAAACAACAACAGTAAGAACGAGAAGGAGAACAACAACAACAACAATAACAACAACAACAGCAACAAGAACAAAATGAACAAGAGGAAGAGGAGGAGGAGGAGGAAGAGGAGGAAGAGGAAGAGGAGGAAGAGGAGGAAGAGGAGGAGGAGGAGGAAGAAGGAGAGGAAGAAAGTGCAAAAATGAAAGAGGGGGGTGAAGGAGAGCAGGAAGAAAAGGGGAGGAGTATGATTCAGGAAAGGGAGGGAGGAAAAGGGGGAGGGAGGAAAAGGGGGAGGGAGGAAAAGGGGGGAGGGAGGAAAAGGGAGAGGGAGAGAGTTTGAAAATGAGAGAGGGAGAGAGAGAGAGGGAGGGAGAGGGGAGTCAGGGGAGTACTGGGGAGAGTAGACCAGCAGCTTGGTTATGGGGAGAAGAGTTCCCATGGGAGATAAACCTGGGGAGAGTAAATGATAGATGATATAGGGAGAAAGGGAGAGTAAATGGCGAAGAGATAGGGAGAAAAGGGAGAGTAAATGGCGAAGAGATAGGGAGAAAAGGGAGAAAGAAATAATAGGAAGGGAGAAGTAAGTGAAGGAAGAAATAGAGAAAGGGAGAGTAAATGAAGGAAGGAATCACACAAAGGGTGAGTAAACGGTGGAATAAGGGATAGAAAAGAAAAAGAATAAAATATGGTGAAGATTAAAAAAGAAGGAAGGAGGAAGAGGGGAACGAATGATGGAAGTGAACAGCAGTGGGAAAGGAGAAGAAAGGGAAGGAAGGAAATAACCCCTCTGGAAACTAGAAGGGAAGGGATCGAATACTGGAAAGGGGTTGGGAAAATCCTGCTGGAAATCCTGGAAGGTATGTGGACGATAAGGAGAACTCTGGAAGGGGGTTTAAAAAAGGAAAAGATTTGTAGGGAATTCTGGAATGGGGAAATACAATTACTAATGATCCTGGAATGGGGAGAGGTTTTTGCAGGGTAATTTCTGGAATGGGGGAAAGCTAACCATAGTGGATTGTGGAAGAGGTAAAGACAACCGTATGGAATTCTGGAAAAGCAAAGGAAAAGGAGTGAGATTGCAAAAGAGGAAAGGAAAGAGGAGTTGAACATCGTGGAAAAGGCGACTCAAGGTAAAAGGGACATAGGAAAAGGGACATTATGGGAAAGGACACACAAGGAAAAGAAAAAAAAGACAGGAAAATTAAAAAAAAAAGGAAAGGGACACGAGTGGAAGAGAAGAACCAAGGAAAATGGACATAATGGAAAGGAAAAGGAAAGAGATTCAAAGAAAGAGGTCAAGACATCCTCAAGGAAAAAAAAAGGAAAAAACAAGAAAATTCTATAAAGGAAAAGAGACACACACTCAAGGAATATCAACGCACTCATAAAAAGGGGACACACACACTCAAGGAAAAGTAACACACTCAAGTCAAAGTAACGCACTCAAGAAAAAAAAAGGAAAATCGATAAAAAAATACGTAGAAATGACTCCAGGAAGCAACAGGGGGGGGGTGGTGTGAGTGAGAGAGAGAGAGAGAGAGAGAGAGAGAGAGAGAGAGAGAGAGAGAGACGGCCTGGAAGCTCTTGAACATCTGAATCTACATAATAAGCAGCACTGGAAACACACTTATGGGGGATAGATTACCAATTCGAGTACGTGAAGTAGAGAGAGAGAGAGAGAAGAGGATTAGAGAGAGGAGAGAAAAAAGAGAAGAGGGTAGGAAGAAAGAATGGGCGAGAGAGAGAAAAAAAGAATAAGACAGGAGGAAGGAAAAAAGAATGAGTGACAGAGAGAATGAGAAAGAAGAGAAGAGCAAGGAAGAAAGAATTAGATGGCGAGAGAGAGAGAGAGAGAAAATGTGAGAAAAAGAAAAACAGAAAAATAAAGAGTCAATGAGAAGAGAGCAAGAGAGAGGAATACGTTAAAAAGAAAGAGGAGAAAGAAAGAAAGCTAGATAGATTGATAGAGAGAGACAGACAAACAGAGAAAGAGAATAAGAGAGAATCAAAGATAATAAAAGATAATAACCCGTAAACCCATAATAAAGACGACCACCAAATAAATGATACAAAAGACCTAAAAATAAACAAAGAAGTCTCATAGATTCAAAAGGTAAATACCCCCCTACCCCCCCCCCCCATCCCCTACCCCCCCACCCCCACCTCACCTGGCCACACGACAAGGGGAGGGGAGAGGGGAGGGGAGAGGGGAGGGTATCTAACACACCCACGGAGACTACGACACAAACAAGTATTCTAATAAAATCGTAAGTTATTTTTTCATTTCACCTTAAATTAATGGCTGGGGGACGTATCTAATTGGCCCACTTGACTTACAATGTAGTGATGGTTTATTGGTGGTGTGGTTAGGTTAGGTTAGGTTAGGTTAGGTTAGGTTAGGTTTTGGAAATTTTCACTCCTGGTTGATGACATGAAGAGTTGTAAATATAATAGCCTGCTGGTGTTTGTGTGTGTGTGTGTGTGTATGTGTGTGTGTGTGTGTACGTGTGTGTATGTGTGTATGTGTGTGTGTGTGTGTGTATGTCTGCATGTGTGTGTGTGTGCCTCTTCCTCTCTCTCTCTCCTGACTTCACTTACACCACCACTACACTACCCCCACCACAACCACCACCACCACTACACTACCCCCACCACAACCACCTTACTACAAAATCTCCTCACCACACACTACCTTACCTTACCTCACTAACCACCCCCCCCTTCCCTCCCTCCCTCCCTTCCTCCATCCCTCCATCCCTCCCTCCATCCCTCCCTCCCCCCCCTCCCTTCCTCCCTTCCTCTACAAAATAACATAACGAAAAATAAATATCCAAGAACTAAATTAAACAGAGGCTCCAAGGCGTGACCCACCAGTTCTATATTTCAATTAGACGAACTGAAGCAATTACATAGTGCTACCCTCCCGCGCAACACTCGTGCATCAAAGATTGAATTATCGAGTAGAAATAAGTTAGAATGCAATTGCAAAAGGGGGTGAGTGCACGTCCATTGCAAAGTCAGTGTGAGTGGAAAAAATTAAACTAATAAGGTAGATGTTACAGCGTTCCCCTCCCTTCCCCTCCCTTCCTTTTCCTTTCCCTTCCCTTCCCTTCCGTTTCCCTTCATTTTCCTTTTCTTTCCTTTCATTTTCCTTTCCCAACCTTTCCTTTCTTTCCATTTCCTTTCCCTTTCTTTTCCTTTCCTATCCCTTTCTTTTCCTTCCCTTTCCATTTCTTTTCCTTTCCCTTCCCTTCCGTTTCCCTTCATTATCCTTTTCTTTCCTTTCATTTTCCTTTCCCAACCTTTCCTTTCTTTCCAATTCCTTTCCTACCCTTTCTTTCCTTCTTTCCATTTCTTTTCTTTCCCTCCCTTCCGTTTCCCTTCATTATCCTTTTCTTTCCTTTCATTTTCCTTTCCCAACCTTTCCTTTCCTTCCATTTCCTATCCCTTTCTTTTCCTTCCCTTTCTATTTCTTTTCCTTCCCCTCCCTTACTTTCCCACTAGTGCTGCCCCCTACCACCATAAACCCGCACTACACAGAAAACAAAAAAAAACAAAAACAAAAAATAAGGACAATAATGAAACAGTACTCAATAAATGTTCCCCTCTATCACACAACCAAAAAAAAACAACATTGAACAATAATTAAATACAATACAACATCACACTGTAACTCTTCCCTGTATTATTAAATTCTACTGTAGTGATACCAAGAGAAATAATAAAAAAAAAAAAACACGACTAACTGTGAAATATAATGAAATATTTGCCATTACATTGTGTTCACTTCTGCCTTTACACATAGGAAGAGTGTAGTGGGTTAAGCTCTTGTATCTGCTATATAATGTAATGGTGGTAAGATTGAGATGAGTGTTGTGTGGACTTCCTTTGCCATCTTCACTACAGTTGTCTGTCGTCTTGTTGTGAGGTGATGAATAGTTAATAGGATCATAAGGGTCAATTTAGTGGTTTATAGTTGATTTGACATATATACAGACACTCACATATACAGTACACACACACACACACACACATACACACACACCATCGGAGAAACAATAAAATTAGATAGTGTTTTGTTTTATTATACAGAAATTTATCATAATAGCGAAGAGAACAAAACAGGATCCAGTATCTTATTGTTCGTTCCTCCGTCTAGCGTAACAGAGAGAGAGAGAGAGAGAGAGAGAGAGAGAGAGAAAAAAAAAATAAAACATCGATCGGGGACAAAATAGAATCCAATCGCACACAATAAGAAGCAGACGACTTGACAGAGTGGGCAAAAAAAAAAAAAAAACGCACTAAAATCGGATTAAAGACGGATTCCTGCTGCACAAAGTCGCTGCCTCAACACTCAAAATGTCTCAGTGAGTTTGACTTGGTTCCTCCTCCCTCACTACTACTGCTACCAGGAGGTGGGGTGGTGGGGGGTGGGGGGTAGAGGGGGAGAGGGGGGTGAGGGGTGAGGGGGGTGAGGGTTTGGGGGTGAGTGAGGGTGGGAGGTGAGGTTGGGGGTGAACGGGGGTGAGGGGGGGTTGAGGGTAGGGGGTGGCTGTTGGAGATGATGGTGGAGGTAGAGATAGAGGTAGTGGAGGCAGGGGTAGAGGTGGTAGAGATAGAGGTAGTGGAGGTAGAGGTAGTGGAGGTAGAGATAGAGGTAGTGGAGGTAGAGGTAGTGGAGGTACAGGTAGAGGAGGTAGGGGTAGAGGTAGTGGAGGTAGAGATAGTGGAGGTAGAGATAGAGGTAGTGGAGGTAGAGGTAGTGGAGGTAGAGATAGAGGTAGTGGAGGTAGAGGTAGTGGAGGTAGGGGTAGAGGTAGTGGAGGTAGAGGAGGTAGAGATAGAGGTAGTGGAGGTAGAGATAGAGGTAGTGGAGGTAGAGGTAGTGGAGGTACAGGTAGAGGAGGTAGGGGTAGAGGTAGTGGAGGTAGAGGAGGTAGAGATAGAGGTAGTGGAGGTACAGGTAGAGGAGGCAGGGCTAGAGGTAGTGGAGGTAGAGGTAGAGGAGATAGAGGTAGTGGAGGTAGAGGTAGAGGAGGTAGGGGTAGAATATGAGGCCATATCTAACTACCTAAATTAAATTCCTCTACTTTCTGAAACAATCCTAAGTTAAAACACATCTTCACCCTTAACTGCAGGATGGTGGTAACTCTTCTCAGTTACGGTAACAAATTAGATTCTCAAATGTACTTAGGTAAAAGAAATTCTCCCTAACTGAGGTAGTGAGATGACATCAGTCTGGTGTAAGGAGGAGGAATTCTTAGAGCTTTATAAAGTTATGTTTCTCTCTCTCTCTCTCTCTCTCTCTTTCTCTCTCTTTCTTTCGTTTTTCTCTCTTTTCCTGCCTCTCCTTCCATTCCTCCCTCACTTTTATCCCCCACCTCCCTCTCCCTCCCTCTCACCCCTTCCCACCCACCCACCTTCACTCCAACACACACACACACATTCCTACACAATCCCACATATAAGAAACTCTCCCTCCTAAATGATGCATCTAACTCACTCACATTAACCCACGATACGAAGTTAAATTCCCATAAACTCGTAAGTTAATATATTTTTTGCCCTTAACTGTTATCGTGTTAAGGGAGGGAAAAATTGACCTCGAGTTACGATTATTTCAGGTTCTTTCTAGGCTAGGGTACAGTGATGAGGGTACAGTGATGAGGGTACAGTGATGAGTGTACAGTGATAAGGGTACAGTGATGAGGGTACAGTGATGAGGGTACAGTGATGAGGGTACAGTGATGAGGTACAGTGATAAGGGTACAGTGATGAGGGTACAGTGATGAGTGTACAGTGATAAGGGTACAGTGATAAGGGTACAGTGATAAGAGTACAGTGATAAGGGTACAGTGATGAGGGTACAGTGATGAGTGTACAGTGATGAGGGTACAGTGATGAGGGTACAGTGATGAGGGTACAGTGATAAGGGTACAGTGATAAGGGTACAGTGATAAGGGTACAGTGATAAGGGTACAGTGATAAGGGTACAGTGATAAGGGTACAGTGATGAGGGTACAGTGATGAGGGTACAGTGATGAGGGTACAGTGATAAGGGTACAGTGATGAGGGTACAGTGATAAGGGTACAGTGATAAGGGTACAGTGATAAGGGTACAGTGATGAGGGTACAGTGATAAGGGTACAGTGATGAGGGTACAGTAATAAGGGTACAGTGATGAGGGTACAGTAATAAGGGTACAGTGATGAGGGTACAGTGATAAGGGTACAGTGATGAGGGTACAGTGATAAGGGTACAGTGATGAGGGTACAGTGATAAGGTTACAGTGATAAGGGTACAGTGATGAGGGTACAGTGATAAGGGTACAGTGATGAGGGTACAGTGATGAGGGTACAGTGATAAGGTTACAGTGATAAGGGTACAGTGATGAGGGTACAGTGATGAGGGTACAGTGATGAGGGTACAGTGATAAGGGTACAGTGATGAGGGTACAGTGATAAGGGTACAGTGATGAGGGTACAGTGATAAGGTTACAGTAATAAGGGTACAGTGATAAGGGTACAGTGATGAGGGTACAGTGATAAGGGTACAGTGATGAGGGTACAGTGATGAGGGTACAGTGATGAGGGTACAGTGATAAGGTTACAGTGATAAGGGTACAGTGATGAGGGTACAGTGATAAGGGTACTGTGATGAGGGTACAGTAATAAGGGTACAGTGATGAGGGTACAGTGATAAGGGTACAGTGATGAGGGTACAGTGATGAGGGTACAGTGATGAGGGTACAGTGATAAGGGTACTGTGATGAGGGTACAGTGATGAGGGTACAGTGATGAGGGTACAGTGATAAGGGTACAGTGATAAGGGTACAGTGATGAGGGTACAGTGATAAGGGTACTGTGATGAGGGTACAGTGATAAGGGTACAGTGATGAGGGTACAGTAATAAGGGTACAGTGATGAGGGTACAGTGATAAGGGTACTGTGATGAGGGTACAGTGATAAGGGTACAGTGATGAGGGTACAGTGATAAGGGTACAGTGATGAGGGTACAGTGATGAGGGTACTGTGATGAGGGTACAGTGATGAGGGTACAGTGATAAGGGTACAGTGATGAGGGTACAGTGATGAGTGTACAGTGATGAGGGTACAGTGATGAGGGTACAGTGATGAGGGTACAGTGATGAGGGTACTGTGATGAGGGTACAGTGATAAGGGTACAGTGATGAGGGTACAGTGATGAGGGTACAGTGATGAGGGTACAGTGATACAGAAGAGTTGGTGTTATGAAGGAAGAAATTAATGAAAGGTTAAATGAGGGGTAAGAGTGAGGGGAGTGAGGGGAGGAGTGAGGGGAGGTGTAAGCGGTGAGGGAAGGGGTGAGGGGAGGAGTGAGGGAAGGTGTAAGCGGTGAGGGGAGGAGTGAGGGGAGGTGTAAGCGGTGAGGGGAGGAGTGAGGGGAGGCAGAAGCGGTGAGGGGAGGAGTGAAGGCTGATATGAAGGATTAGGGGAAGTGCAAAGAGTAAATGAGATAGGTGAGGGAAGGGTGAGGGGAGGTGTGAGGGGAGGTGTGAGGGACAAGGGAAGGCTACGAGATATGAGAGGCGGTGTGAGGGGAAGATAGATAGGTGTAAGATGTGAGGGGAGGGAAGTGAGGGTAGGGGTGTGAGGTGATAGTGTGAGAGGACAGAGGTGAGGGGAGAGTACCAGAGGAAATGTGAGGGGAAGCAGGTGAAGGGGGATGTGAGAGGGGAGGGGGATAGGGGAAGGTGTGAGGGGAGAGGTGAGGGGAAGGTGTGAGGGGAGAGGGAGGTGAGAGAAGGGTGAGGGGAAGGTGTGAGAGGAGGGAGATGAGGGGAGAGCCAGGTAGAGCCAGGTGACACAAGACGAGTCACACTAACGAGGTCTCTTAATGTTATTTACATGTCAGGTGTTGATGACACTTTCCGTCCTCAACACCGTTTTTGTGGACGTGCAGGTGTGTGCAGGTGTGTGTGTGTGGGGGGGGGGAGAAGGGCACAAACCCCCCCTCACCCCCACACACCCACCCCTCCAACACCCCCCCCCCCCTCCTAACACACACAATTACCAGGTCGTCAGATGGTGGTGCTAATTGCTCAACTAGCTCGTTACAGCCTGGACAAAAAAAAAACAAACTGACACCTCTGACAACACCGCAATGTTTATACACCGACCAAGATGTTGACAGAGGCTTCCACTCATGACTGTGTGTGTGTGTGTGTGTGTGTGTGTGTGTGTGTGTGTGTGTGTGTGTGTGTGTGTGTGTGTGTGTGTGTGTGTGTCTAAACTGTGATTAGTGTTCCTTGATTGTATTATTCCTCTCCTTTCTCTTCCTCTTCCTCCTCTTCCTCCTCCTCCTAGTCTCCTCCTTCTCTTCCTCCTCCTCTTCCTCTACATTATTCTTCTTCTTCTTCTTCTCCTACTCTTCCTCCTCCTCCTCCTAGTCTCCTCCTCCTCTTCCTCCTCCTCCTCCTCTACATTATTCTTCTTCTTCTTCTTCTCCTACTCTTCCTCCTCCTCCTCCTAGTCTCCTCCTTCTCTTCCTCCTCTTCCTCCTCTACCTTATTCTTCTTCTTCTTCTTCTCCTACTCTTCCTCCTCCTCCTCCTAGTCTCCTCCTTCTCCTCCTCCTCTTCCTCCTCCTCCTCCTCTACCTTATTCTTCTTCTTCTTCTTCTCCTACTCTTCCTCCTCCTCCTCCTAGTCTCCTCCTTCTCTTCCTCCTCTTCCTCCTCTACCTTATTCTTCTTCTTCTTCTTCTCCTACTCTTCCTCCTCCTCCTCCTAGTCTCCTCCTCCTCCTCCTCCTCCTCATCTTCCTCTTCTATCCTCTAACTTACACACTTTACCAATTTGAGAGACAACTTAACAAACAAACAAACAAACGACTTAACCAACCAACAAACAAAACACACACAAACAAACGCGACAAACAACCAGACAAACAACTCTGTAAACAAGTCGAGTGTTGACATTATTTACCTCCTCTGATGACCCCACCCCCCACCCCCCACCCCCCCACCCCCCCACCCCCCCACCCCCCACCCCCCCCTCCCACCCCCCCCCCCTCCCAGAGATCTCATAGGAGTGAGAGATATTAAAGGCGTAGTTCATGAACGTCTTATGAGATGTATTGACTCGTAATGGTGCTGGCTGAGAGATAATGGTGCTGGCTGAGAGATAATGGTGCTGGCTGAGAGATAATGGTGCTGGCTGAGAGATAATGGTGCTGGCTGAGAGATAATGGTGCTGGTTGAGAGATAATGGTGCTGGCTGAGAGATAATGGTGCTGGCTGAGAGATAATGGTGCTGGTTGAGAGATAATGGTGCTGGCTGAGAGATAATGGTGCTGGCTGAGAGATAATGGTGCTGGCTGAGAGATAATGGTGCTGGTTGAGAGATAATGGTGCTGGCTGAGAGATAATGGTGCTGGCTGAGAGATAATGGTGCTGGCTGAGAGATAATGGTGCTGGTTGAGAGATAATGGTGCTGGTTGAGAGATAATGGTGCTGGCTGAGAGATAATGGTGCTGGTTGAGAGATAATGGTGCTGGCTGAGAAATAATGGTGCTGGCTGAGAGATAATGGTGCTGGCTGAGAGATAATGGTGCTGGCTGAGAGATAATGGTGCTGGCTGAGAGATAATGGCTTGTGAATAACTCGCAGTGTGTCAGGACAGGTGAGTGGACGTACCTGGCGTTGTGAGGTCCGACGATGTGGTCGTGGGAGGAGGAGGAGGTGATGGCTTCGTCAGGTATGTCCCCAGACTCCATCCCGAGGTCCTGGTCACACTGTTCTGTAGGAGGAAAACCACCATGTTAGTACACCAATCAACCAGTTTATTACACCAGTCAACCACCCCCCCCCCCCCACAACCAAGACCTCTAATTGTACTTTATTTTTGTCCATAAGACCAACCAGGTGTTCAGTAAGTCTTGCACCTCCTTATTTTAACATTATGAAAGAAAGGGATTCATGTTGGAATTTATCCTCGGCATTGATATCAAATTCCCATGACGTATTTATTTACCTGGGGAGCAAATTAATTAAGGAAAATACCTGTAATGACTATAGTTGTTAAATTAGTAAATAAATAATATATAAGGATGTGAGATTAGTAAGGTAAATAGACCAGCATTATGAGGCAGTCGTATAGAGCTGCTCACTACTCCGACAGGTTTAAACACAATAAATCGACAGATGAATTTGCTACCTCCCGACAATGTTCTTGGTTAGCGATTAGTTGTTGATGAGTTGTAATATTAAAACCCGCACCTGAATAATTCCCCAGGTATTTTTAAACTCCGGTAATTATCTATTGGAGGAGCTTAATGACTGGAGGGCCGAGGTTGGATTACGAGGTTGTTATTGTTTTGATACGGTCAGCTGATTGGGAGAAAACTAATGGTCTTGGATGCACATTACGAGGTTGTTATTGTTTTGATACGGTCAGCTGATCGAGGGAGTTGATATTCTGGATGCTTGTGTTTACATCGGTCAGCTGATCAGGAGAGTGTTGACATATGAAGATCTTACAATATTTATGAAAGGCATTTGTTTACATGGGAGTGTTGACATATAAGGGTCTTGCATTATTCAGGAAAGACATTGTTTACAAGGACAGACGACTAAGGAATGTTGACAACCTAAGACTGGTGGAGAGAGTGTTGACATATGATGGTCCTGCATTATGTCTCAAGGTGTTTGTTTACATCGGTCAGCTGATCGGGAGAATTTTAAGGCCCATGAAAGAATTACGGTTTTGTTATTGTTTGTGAAGTGAACTGCTCGAGGGAGTTAAGTCGGTGAATCTCAAGGATGACTTCTAGTATTACCTGAAGTATTACCATCCCAGTTTATTTCACCTAAAGATTAACCACCGTAAGACTGTTTGTGGAGGTTAGGTTAGGTTAGCGTCAGAGTGGTCATTATACGGTTAGGTTAGGTTAGGTTAGCGTCAGAGTGGTCGATATACGGTTAGGTTAGGTTAGGTTAGGTTAGGTTAGGCTAGGTTAGCGTCAGGGTGGTCAATCTACGGTTAGGTTAGGTTAGGCTAGGTTAGCGTCAGAGTGGTCAATCTACGGTTCGGTTAGGTTAGGTTAGGTTAGGTTAGGCTAGGTTAGCGTCAGGGTGGTCAATATCTTCAGGTGATCCACAAACCGTGCTCGTAACAACGACCTTATAAGAATTCAGCGGGTCTATACTTGACAAGACATGTCCTGACGAGGGGAAAAACATAAAAACGGGGTAATCAGTGAGTATCCCCCCCCCCCCCTCCTTTCGAAACTCATATACTACGGGCACGCGCTTTGGGGGGCTGCTGAAGACGGAATAGGGGAAGAGGAGGAGGGGGAGCGAGGGTCGGTGTGACAAAATGGTAAAATGTGTAGAGTGAGGAATGGAGTGCAGGCCACCAGGGACTTTATCATCACACACACACACACACACACACCTCTGACCCCCTAACCTAACCTAACCTAACCAAACCTATCTCCATTAACCCTCCCTCGGCTCACTGCACCGTCACCTCACACAAGATAATTCACAACATACAATAATCCAGGTGCAACACGACTCACCTCTCTCCTGATAATCCATCATAATTCACATCACAGGCCTTGACTCTCACGCCCTCAACGCCTGATAATCCACGTCAGCGCTGGCAGGAGATTATAAACTGTCCGTGTGAATGTTTGGGGTTTGTTATGAAGAGTACACACACACACACACACAGACGCACACGCACTTACATCTACATACATACATACATACATACATACATACATACATACAGAGACCAATAACTCATGTCTCTCCCTCTATCTTGTCAAGTAAAAAGTGAAATCCCACTCGTATGCGGGTTCAACGTACGCTGATTGGATCTTTGACTACCATGATGTGTGTTGATTGGTCCTTTGGCTACCATGATGGAAGCTGATTGGTTCTATGGTTACTACGAAGGAAGCTGATTGGCTGTTTGGCAATCATGATGGAAGCTAATTGGTTCTTTGACTATCACCATGTACGTTGATTGATTCCTTGACTACTATGATACACAGTGATTGGTCCTTAACCGCTATGACGTAGACCAGTTAACCAATTAACGCACTTGAAAACACTTACACTTATACCTGGTACAATGTCTGGCACGTTTTGTGAGATGTGGCAATACTGTGTTTGTTTACATTGTATTAAAACTACCTTAAAGGCCCTAAGGAACTTCACAAAAATAACCAGACTAAGATTACTAGATAAACCTTCCACAGTGTTGCCACATCTAACAAAATGAGCCAGCCACTGTACCAGGTATAAGTGCAGGCGACTGTACCACACAATACCTGAAAACCAATAAACACATTACCCGCATAAACGTGGATTCTACCTAATCATCGTCATCAAATATGGCCGCCATTATGTAGTACACTCACTTCACTCAGAAATACAATAAGAAAATCATTATATTTATCTTATTAATTAAACAGATATTAATAAAAATGGTAAAAATAAGAATAAAGAATAAAAAAAATGGATAATAAAGTAGGAAACAATAATATAAAAGATAAATAAGACGAGAATTAAATTAGTAAAATAACACAAGTATAAGGATGAGAGGAAGAGTAAAGGAAGAGGAAGAGGAAAGAAAAAAGGGGGAGGAGGAGATCAGAGAAGAAAAGAAAGAAAAGAAATAAAGATAAGAGAGAGAGGAGAAAAAGAACACAGCATAAAGTACAATAAAGATTCCCAAGAAGAATAACAGTAAAGAAAACGGGAATAGGAGACAGGGGAAACTCAATAAAGAAAACGCTGGTAGGACACAGGGGAGACTTACCTAACCAGAGAGCTGCTACACATCGTTGTCGCACCAGCACCAACAACACCAACACCAGCAGCAGATGTCGCGGCACTCGGCGAAGGAGACGGACGCCCACCACCACCAGGCCCTTCCCGAGACACCACCTCCGGATCTCGGTCTCCATGGCCTTGATCTCGTGGGTGTGGGGCCGACCTCAACACTCACACATCATGGTCTCGTGCATCAGGTCTCGGTCTCGTGTAGACCCGGCCAGCCTCACTCTATACACACCATGGCCTCGTGTTAAACTGCCTCGTGAAGCAGGTGTGTGTGTGTGCGTGTCCCTCACCACTCACACGCCATAGTTCCTGGGAGGGCTGGTCATGACTGCCAACCTCTGATCCACACTCATCCCTTAACTCGTCATGACTCACTCTACGAGGCTTCACTTGAGGCTTCACTTGAGGCTTCACTTTTTTAATTCACATATATCTCACCGAATCGAGGCTTCCACACGTAATTATGTTGACACTCACACACCACAAACAAATTGTACTCGATGTTGTGGCCATAAGCTTCGATTACTGTTTTGTTTCGTTAAGCAGTAACTGAACCACAACTTCACTCAAACACGATACTTTCACCAAGTTATATATATAGGCCTATATATTTCTTATCTCACTGGAATTAATAAAAAGAAATATTAATATAATTTCATGTTATAGTTTCTGTAGAATAAAAATACATTAATTATCACTTAAATCAAAATACAACATAGAAATTATCAAGAGCTTTTACAAATATCGTCTATCAAGTGGATTCGAAGCGGTTCACTCTTGTTTATTATCGAGTTCTGAGGCCAAAGTGAATCCTCTTACTAACTGTCAATACAAAACCTAAAAAAAACAAATGAATATCAACAAGAGTGTCACGTGACCAGCCACAACCAATCATAATTCACCATTCATCGACTTTCCTTTCGAGGTTTGTGTAGAAAAATGTCCATTAAAGTGTTCGAGTTTGATGATGTAGATGGTAGATAAAACAGTTGACAAGTAGATAAGAGTAGACAGGTAAGAGGAGACGGGTAGATAACAGTAGACGGGTGGATAACAGCAGACGGGTGGATAACAGTAGATGGGTGGATAACAGTAGACGGGTGGATAACAGCAGACGGGTGGATAACAGTAGACGGGTGGATAACAGTAGACGGGTAGATAACAGTAGACGGGTGGATAACAGTAGACGGGTGGATAACAGTAGATGAGTGGATAAGTAGTAAACAAGTGGATATAATCTGAAAAAGTAGACGGATAGATACACAGTAGACAGGGTAGATTAAGAGTAGACGGGTAGCTAACAAAGTAGAGTGATTATGATGTGATTGAATGGTCGGGTCTCATCTCGTCTACCACTTCATCTACTATTTCTTCATGTACTATCAACTATTTCGAAGTCATAACTATCACCAAACACTACTACCACAACCACCACTACCACTACCACCACACCAGCTATCACAAACACTACTACCACAACCACTACCACAACCACAACCACCACAACCACCACAACTACCACTACCACAACCACTATCACCACTACCACTACCACAACTACCACAACCACCACAACCACCACAACCACTACTACCACAACCACTATCACCACTACCACTACCACAACTACCACAACCACCACAACCACCACAACTACCACTACCACAACCACTATCACCACTACCACTACCACAACTACCACAACTTCTACTCCCACAACTACCACAATCACTATCACCACTACCACTACCACAACTACCACAACTACCACAATCACTACCAGAGGCGGCATGTTAGTGGGTGGCGGGGAGGACTCTGCAGCGTTGCCATAACCAGCCCTCCTGTCACTCTCTATAACCACCAGATTGTAACACTGACAGCTTTACGACTTCCTTTCACCGCATCACTGCCCCTGGCCACTACCCTAGACCACTGCCCCTGGCCACTACCCTAGACCACTACCCCTGGCCACTACCCGAGACCACTGCCCCGGGGCACTGCCGCCTGGTGACATCATTTATCACACCGATATTAACTTACCCAGCAGTACCTCTTCATACCATGAGCACCACTCAAATATTAAAATTACAGGTGGTCCAAAATGAAGCCCTAAGATTCGTCACAGGTGAATGATACCCCTTCACCAGAACCACAGCCGAGATACATAGAGACCTGAGAATAAAACCCATCAACCAGCAGCTGCACACTCTGGCCAGCAGAGTCTGGCAAAAGATAGAACTATCAGAGCAAGAACTCCTTCAAAGACTCCCACCAGATAACGACAACAACCATACATGGTTCCCAAAAAGTTAACAAATCTCAAAAGGTCCATTACCACCCCCGATCTACACGGCCAGGCAATAGACAACCTCCCTGACCAGCATCCGCCAGTAGGGTCGGCGGAATATGAAATAAGGCCTTTAAAACACCCATATATGGGACACCCATGACACAACCCTAACACACTATGAGCTTAGCTAGGCGGTCAGCCCGCCCTCTCTTACCTCCTACTAATTTTCTTCAATTTCCGAACTATAACTTCCTTCCCCCACCTCTAATCTTCCTTCACCCTTCCTTTCTCTACAAAAAAGAAGAAAAAATGGCCATTACCCAAGACCACTACCCCTGGCCACAATCCCTGGCCATTACCCCTGGCCACAATCCCTGGCCACAATCCCTGGCCACTAGCCCTGGCCACTACCCCTAACCACAACCCCTAACCACTACCCCTAGCCACTACCCCTGGCTACTTAGCTTCTGGGAACCACTAGAGTCAAGAAGGTCATATCAGACACCCACCACCACCACCCCTCCCCCTCCCTCTCCCCACCACCGCCCCTCCTCCTCCCCGCCACCACCCCTCCCCCTCTCCACCACCACTCCTCCTCCTCCCCACCACCACCCCTCTCCCTCTCCACCACCACCCCTCCCCCTCTCCACCACCACCCCTTCCCTACCACCCCTCCCCCTCCCTCACCACCACCCCTCCCCCTCTCCACCACCACCCCTCCCCTACCACCCCTCCCCCTCCACCACCACCCCTCCCCCTCTCCACCACCACCCCTCCCCCTCTCCACCACCACCCCTCCCAATCCCCACCATTCCCCTCACCCTCAACCCCCCACCTTCCTCCACCTCTATCACTGCTACTGGTATTGGTAATGGTGGGGGAGAGAGAGAGAGAGAGAGAGAGAGAGAGAGAGAGAGAGAGAGCCACCAGCCCTTGAGTGGAAGATAATATTCGACCCTCAAGTGCCACACATGAATACCGTCCAGTGATAACTTCTTATTTTCAGCCTCTTAGTGTGGCGGGGGGGGGAGATGGGGGAGGGGGGGAGGGGGGAGGGGGGAATGTTGTAGTGGAGTGGGATGGAGGGGTAAGGGTGATATGGGTGGGGTAGAGGAAGGGGTGAGAGGGAGGGGAGTGGGTTGGAATGTTGTGGAGAGTAAGTGGAGAGGGGTGGGGTGATAGGGAGGGGTGATAGAGAGGGGTGAGAGGGAGAGGAGTAGAGCGAGTAGTGATGGTGTCGGTAATGGTGGTAATGGTAGTGGTGGTAGTGGTGGTGATGGTGGTAATGATGGTGGTAGTGGCTGTTACTGAAGACATGAAGCCGATATTGCACTGAGACTAACAAACACACACACACACACACACACACACACACACGCGCGCGCGCACACACACACACACACACACACACACAGAGGAAGTCAACTTGAGGTAGAGGAAATGAACTGAGGTTGTGGAGTGGCAGTGAAGGAGGGGGAAAGTGGATGGCAGACGGCAGATATAAGGGGATGAAAGGTGGCAGACAGATAGCAATGGCAGACAGAAGATAAGACAGGAATGGTTACAGGTACATAGACAGGGACGACAGATGGTGGATAGACAGTGATAGCAGGTGGCAGACAGGTAGGATTAGCCTCAGGAGAAGAATCATGGCAGGCGTCAGAGTTGGCAAAGTGGCAGAAAAAAAAACAAGAAAAAAATGAACGTGAAACAGCTGAGAGAAAGAGTTGGCAGATGCGTTAAGCTTATGACGTGTCTGCCGTGATCCACCGTTGGCAGAGTGGCAGAAAAAGCAGACAGCAGAGAGAAGACAGAAGGCAAGGTAAAGGAGGACGACAACCAGCAGACAGAGATTAAAATAAACGGCAGACACAGAGGCAAAAGTCAACAGCAGAAAGAGAATTAAAAGAACGGCAGACAAAGGCAAAAGGCAGACGCAAACATTAAAGGAAACGGCAGACAGAGGTTAAAGGCAGACGGAAACCGGGGAAGATAAGAGCTGCATATGTGTGTGTGTGTGTGTGTATGTGTGTGTGTGTGTGTGTGTGTGTGTGTGTGTGTGTGTGTGTGTGGAGGGTAAGTTCATTAGGAATGTTTCGCCTCATCAACTTTCTAATTGTGTTAAAACCGAACAACCAAATTAACTCCCTCTATGTGGGTCCCCAGGGAGAGAGGAAGGGAGGAAGGGAGAGAGGGAGGGAGGAAGGGAGAGAGGGAGGGAGGAAGGGAGGGAGGGAGGGAGGGAATGAGGCGGGGAAGGAGGGAGGGTGATTGGTGAAGTCCCGTGGTTGCGTCTATGCAGGTCCCAAGGGAATGAGGGAGGAAGGGAGAGGAAGGGGGAGGAAGGGTGGGGAGAAGGGTAGGATGGGAGGGAGAGAGAGAGAGAGAGAGAGAGAGAGAGAGAGAGAGAGAGAGAGAGAGAGAGAGAGAGAGAAAAGGAGGAATAGAAGTAGAGAGAGCGAGAGGGAGAGAATGTGAAGAAAGAAAGGGGAATTGAGAGAGGAATTAAGGAAGGGAGGGAGAGGAAGAAAGAAAACAAGAGAGACAGACAGACAGACAAACAAAAGAGAAGAAGAGCCATAATCCAACTATTGCCTCTTCCTATGTCCCAAAGGAGAGAGAGAGGAAGGAAGGGAGACAAGAAGTAACAGAGGAAGGGAGAGGAAGGAGGGAGAAAGGGAAAAAAAGAGAGGAGGGAGGAAGGGAGAAAAGAAAAGGAAGAAAAGAATGAAGGAAAGGAGGAATGGAGAGAACGAAGGAGAAAGAAAGAAAAGAAGGAATAAAGGAATAGAAAACAAGAGACACAAAGAAATATAAACAAACGAGAACACACACACACAAAGATAAAGGGAAGAGAGAGAGAGAGAGGATAAAAAGAGAGAAAGTGTAAGAGGGGAGAAAGAGACAGAGAAAGAGGGAATGAAACAACAATAGAGAGAGAGAGAGAGAGAGAGAGAGAGAGAGAGAGAGAGAGAGAGAGTGGGTAATCTCACACACACACACACACACACACACACACACACACACCACTACATATACAGTTCCTCTCAAATTTAATTACTCCCTGACCAGTGTCGACCAGCCCAGGGTGTGTGAGCGACCCCCTCCCTTAAAACTACCACCTCAGAGCCACACCCTCCCTAACACCCTTATACCCACTTAAAACACCCTTATACCCCTTTAAAACATCCTTATACCCTCTTAAAACACCCTTATACCTCCTAAAATGACTTAAAACACCCTTATACCTCCTAAAATGACTTAAAACACCCTTATACACCCTAAAATGGCTTAAACACCCTTATACCCCCTTAAAACATCCTTATACCCCTTAAAACATCCTTATACCCCCTTAAAACACCCTTATACCCCCTTTAAACACCCTTATAACCCTAATGACTTAAAACACCCTTATACCTCCTAAAATGGCTTAAACACCCTTATACACCCTTAAAACACACTTAAAACATCCCTAAAACTATAAATAAACCCACATCCTCCCTTACAAACCCCTAAAAAAATAAACACTTAAAACAGACATACCTAAAACAACCCTTACACCCTTTAAATCACCTCACTTACCCCTTACCCTTGAAAACCCATTTGATTAATTCTCTCCCTTAAAAATAACAATGTCTATAGTCTCAGGGCAACTTCGACGCCGTCTTGTTTTCCTATTTAAAAGTGTCGTATCTTAAGGAGGATCGGATCCCCTTGTCATGGAATCCAACCCTCTTTATAGACGATAGGTGAAAGGATCCGATTCTTCATAGGCAGAGAAAGTAGACGTAGAGTGTTTTAGAATTGGTAGATGTCGTGTGATATGCCTCCCCCCCCCCCCTCTCTCCCCTCTCCATTAGCCTTCCCTACCATCTCCCCCTCCCCTTTCCCTCTCCCCTAGCCTTCCCCTATCATCTCATCCTCCCTTTCCCTCCCTTATCTTCCTTCCCCACTTCCCCTAATGCTACCTTTCCTACTATTCCCCTCTTCTTCATACTTTCTCCTCTCCCCCTTCCTTTCCTCTGTTTCTACCTCCCGTCTCCTCCCCTTTCCTCTTCCACTTCACGCAACCCCCTTCTCCTCCCTATAAAACCCTCCCCTCACGCCACCCCTGATATTTCCCCTCTCCACCCACGTCCCCCTCTCATCTCCCTCTCTTGCTCTCCTCCCCTTTCCCCTCCCGCATTCTTCTCCTCTCCTCACGACTCTCTTCCCTAACCTCTTCACCCACACTCCCTATCCTCCCCCCTCACAGCCCCCTCCCCTTCCCCCCCTCACTCCCTTTACCCTCCCCAAAAAACCACATCCCCACTCCTCCCCTCCCCCTCTCAGACCCCCTTCCCCTCTCCCCCTCCTTGAAATAATTACATCAGTGGGTAAAACTTCAATAAATGATAATTAAAAGTCCTTCACGAGAAATTTCTAATAACCAGCTGCATTGTTCTGTGTGTGTGTGTGTGTGTGTGTGTGTGTGTGTGTGTGTGTGTGTGTGTGTGTTAGTGTGTGTGTGTGTGTGTGTGTGTGTGTGTGTGTGTGTGTGTGTGTGTGTGTGATAATAACCAGATGGACCCCCTCATGGTGGGTGATGCCATGATTACCATGAATGACACCCCCATTACTGCCTGGGGGTCTGGTCACACGCTGGGAAGGAAGTGGAATGGGAGAGAGAGAGAGAAAGAGAGGGAGGGGATAGAGGGTAGGGGGGATAACAGCTGAGATGGGAGGGAGGGAAGAGGGTAAAGGGGGAGGTAAGAGAGATAAGAAGGAAAGCATAAGTGGAAGAGGAGGCTGGGATGAGTGGGAGAGGGGTAATGGGAGGGAACTGGGATGGAGGGACAGTGGGAGAGGGGAAATGAGATGAGAAGGAGACAGGGGAAATTTAAGATTAAGTGGGATGGAGAGATGGAAGTGGAGGAGAAGGGGAAGGAAAGGGGTAATGGAAGGGAAACTGAAATGATGAAAGGGAGGACGGTAAGTAAGAAGGAGGTAAATGGAATGGGTAGAGAGGAAAGGGTAATAGAAGGGAAACAAGAGGGGAGTGAGAGGAGAGGGAGGAGGCAGGGAGTGAAAGAAGAATAGATAAGGGTAATAATAGTGATGGGGCAGAGTGATGGAAAGGGGGTAATGGGAGAGGGTGATTGGAGGGGGGGGGGGGTGATGGGAAAGGGTGGTGGGAAAGGGTGATGAGAAAATACAAGAGAAGAAAAAATTGGAGGAAGAAGATGGAAAAGAATTTGAGAGATAAGAAGAACAAAAAGAAGAGACAAGAAGAGAGAAAGAGGGAGAAGAAGAAGAGGGAAAGAGGGAAAACAAAAAAGAGAGACACACAGACAGAAACAGACAGACAGACAGTACCAGACACACACACACACACAGAAAAAACAGACGTAATAACAGTAGACAGAGCACCTCAGCAGATTACAACACCCCACCACCACCACCACCACCACCACCCCCCACAATGCTTAATGGAACGACACTGATAATAACATAAAAACAATAGAGACCTGACGACTCCCCTTGACGAACTCCCTCTGTCGTGATTCATAAAGGTTCGTTCAGTGTTAAGTTTCCTCTCCTAACTAACTAACTGTATGTGTGAACGATACTATCTGAGTCACTTAACTCACTACACAAAGATCGATTCTCAGAGATTCATATGTTAAATTTTCCCTTAATAGATGTAAGACAAGTGGATAATTTGACTGACTCACTTAACCTACGACAAAAGATTAATTCTCAAAAGTTCTAAGTACTTGAGTGATCCGACCACCAGCGCCAACACGAGTATTCGCCTAGCTACGCCTGACACTGCTCTTCGCCTAGCCAAGATACGCTTATTTTAGGTACGCCAGGCGAATGTTCGTTTGTCTTCTAAGAGCAGTGGCGCTTTCTCTTGGTAACAATATATGACCCAACTACCTGTGTGACCCCGGTTGACCTGACGTGACCTGGACGAGTATAACCCTCTCCTCCACGACCTGGAAAAAGAGATTATGATATTTAGACAGAGAAAATAATATTATACATATAAATAACTTTAAGAATAATAATAAATAAACTATCTGTCTATATATATACATGTTTATCACCACCTAACAACAGTCACAGGTATACACGGCACAAAATACACTCATATAATTGTATACACACAAACGAATATTTTAATTAGAATTCACCTCCACGAAATTAAATAGAATTAGTATTAAAAAAATATATAATTAATGACGTCAATATACAGAGTTGTATTAATTCATGGTGTATAATAATAGTGAATTTAGATGAATTAAAATTTTTATGTATATATAATCCACAAAATCATACAAATTAATTTTATGGGATTAAATCATACATACACATAAGTATACACAGTTGAAGTATACATGGTTGAATTAATCTACCCAATAGATCTAATAATCAAATACAAGTTAATTAGATTTTCAATATTTAATAGTACAAAAATTAAATAACAAACTGGATATCATATGAAAAAATATATAATTGAATTTAAATCATAAATACACAGGTGTATTAATTATTGTATTATACTAATGAGATAAATACATACATGAATTATTAATATTTAATCTTGTGGAATGACATAGTGAAATGAACTGTAAGAGAAGTAACACACACACACACACACACACACACACACACACACACACACACACACACACGTATACTCAAAGCCAATAATACACACAGTTGTATTAAATGACATTGTATTATTTCACAAAAGTATGAAATAAATTGAACACACATCAATCTATTTTTATTATTATTATTATTTACAAAGATGAAAGAAAAAAAAACCAAGGGTAATATTTTTACTCCTTTAATCTGGACTATAAACACCCCATGTCACTCTTATTAAAGTCTCGTAATAAAAAAAAATATATATTAATAAAAAAATAATAGAAATTAAATTCAAAATGGCCGCTCAAAATTGGTATTCAAAAAAGGAAAGAAATTCAAAAGGGCCGCTGATTTATTTTTTCTTCCGTATTGTAGTTTTCATTCACATGTGACCAAATTTCCTGATGATGATGATGATGATGAGGAGGAGGAGGAGGAGGAGAAGGAGAAGGAGAAGGAGTAGGAGGAGAAGAAGGAGATGGAGGAGGAGGAGGAGGAGGAGGAGGAGAAGGAGAAGGAGAAGGAGTAGGAGGAGAAGAAGGAGGAGGAGGAGGAGGAGGAGGAGGATAAGAGATAGAGGAAGAAAAGGAGAAATATGTAGATGGAAGGATTGAGAAAGAGAGCGAGAGAGAGAGAGAATGTGTGTGTGTGTGTGTTATAACTGCTACACAACTACCATACCACCATACACACACAGAACCAGGCCACCACACCTCTATTACCACACACACACACACACAGAGAGGACTAGGTGGGCTACACATCGCCAGTCCACAACTAAATTTGATAATGTTGAGATGTTTTACCCCCCTACCCCCTATCCTAGGCTATTGCTGCTGCATTAATTATACTCTCTCTCTCTCTCTCTCTCTCTCTCTCTCTCTCTCTCTCTCTCTTTCTTTATTCATAATTCAAGACGAGAGAAAACTAGAGAGGTAATGGCCAAAGAATGTGTTGTTGTTGTTGTTGTAGTAGTAGTAGAATTTACAGATGCCAATGCTCTAAGGTACGGTTGGCCAGTAGAAGGTTTGCCCTCCCAATACGTGTGTGGCTCTTCCTATGACGTCGATCACGCCATGGTGTGCAAGAAAGGGGGCTTCATATGCATGAGGCATGACGAAGTAAGGGATCTCACAGCAAATATGTTGAAAGAAATCTGCCGTGATGTCAGTGTATAGCCGACCCTCCTTCCATTGGACGGTGAGATTTTCCAACACAGGACTTTAAACACATCCAACGAAGCCCGTGTTGACGTCAGTGCTCGAGGATTCTGGACGCGGGGACAGCGAGCCTTCTTCGACATCAGCATTTTTTATCCCATGGCCGCATGTTACCGTAACTTAGCTCTCGACGCTGCACACAGGAGGAACGAGAACAACAAGATAAGGGCATACTGGGAGAGAATTCAGAACGTTAATCAAGGCAGCTTCACTCCTCTAGTGTTCACAACCTCTGGTGGGATGGGACCAAGTGCAAGATGCTTCTACGCCAGACACGCAGAGGTGATCTCCGAACAGAAGCAGCAGCCCAGAAGATATGTTACAGCCTGGATGAGATGTCGACTGTCCTTCTCTCTCCTTCGGTCGGCTTTGCTCTGCCTCAGGGGAACGAGAGCATCGGCCCCAAAGCCGACAACTGCTGCAGATATTGACTATGAGGCTACAGTCACTGAATGCCTCATAGATCTGCGGCTCAACTAACTCAACACAGCTAGGATAACTACTTATGTATTAGGATATTTAATATTACGGTAATAAAATGGTGGCGAAGGTATGGCTATTTGGGGAGGCTGGAGGCCATTTAAAAAAAAAAGTAGTAGTAGTAGTAGTAGTAGTAGTAGTAGTAGTAGCAGTAGTAGTTTTAGTAGTTGTAGTAAAAAGTAACCATATTGTAAGTAAGCAGACCATCCACTACATTCACTTAACACTTTACACTTAACACTCTACACTTAACACTTTATACTTAACACTTAACACTTTACACTTAACATTTTACACTTGGCAATTAACATTTTACACTTTACACTTTACACTATACTTTACGCTTAATACTTAACACTTTACACTTAACACTTTATACTTAACACTTAACACTTTACACTTGGCACTTTACACTCTACACTACACTTAATACTTAACACTTAACACTTAACAATTAACACTTTACACTTTACAATTTACACTTAACACTTTACACTTAACATTTAACACTTTACACCTAACACTTTACACTTAACACTTAACACTTTACACTTTACACTTAACACTTTACACTTAACAATTAACACTTTACACTTTGCAATTTACAATTAACACTTAACACTTAGCACTTTACACTTAACACTACAATACACTTAACACTTTACACTCAACACTTTACACTTAACCCTACACTTAACACTTTACACTACACTTTACATTTTACACTTTACACTTAACACTACACTTTACACTTAACACTACACTGAACACTACACTGAACACTACACTTAACACTTTACACTACACTTAACACTACACTTAACACTTAACACTTTACACTTTACACTTAACACTACACTTTACACTTAACACTACACTTAACACTACACTTTACACTTAACACTTTACACTTAACACTACACTAAACACTACACTTAACACTTTACACTACACTTAACACTTAACACTTTACACTTAACACTACACTTTACACTTAACACTTCACTTTACACTTAACACTTTACACTTAACACTACACTTTACACTTAACACTTTACACTTAACATTACACTTAACACTACACTTTACACTTAACACTTTACACTTAACACTACACTTAACACTACACTTTACACTTAACACTACACTTTACACTTAACACTTTACACTTAACACTACACTTAACACTACACTTTACACTTAACACTACACTAACACTACACTTAACACTACACTTTACACTTAACACTACACTTTACACTTAACACTACACTTAACACTACACTTTACACTTAACAATACACTAACACTACACTTAACACTACACTTAACACTTAACACTACACTTAACACTTAACACTACACTTTACACTTAACACTACACTAACACTACACTTAACACTACACTTTACACTTAACACTACACTTAACACTACACTTTACACTTAACACTACACTAACACTACACTTAACACTACACTTAACACTTAACACTACACTTAACACTACACTTTACACTTTACACTTAACACTACACTTAACACTTTACACTTAACACTACACTTAACACTACACTTTACACTTTACACTTAACACTACACTTAACACTTAACACTTTACACTTTACACTTTACACTTAACACTACACTTAACCCTTAACACTTTACACTTAACACTACACTTTACACTTTACACTACACTTAACACTTTACACTTTACACTTAACACTACTACACTTAACACTACACTTAACACTTAACACATTACACTTAACACTACACTTTACACTTAATACTTTACTTTACACTTAACACTTTACAAAGAAAGAAAGAAAAAACTCCTGATTTATCCAGATCATTAATATTCTGCCTTGTTTCCTAATTTCGTCATTATTCTCAATTATCATTAGCTCAGGAGGGGAAGAGGGGGAGGGGGAGGGGGGCTGGTGGAGAGAGTGGGGGGAGAGGGAGGGAGGGGGGGAGGCTGGTGGAGAGAGTGAGGGAGGAGAGGGAGGGAGGGGAGGCTGGTGGAGAGAGTGAGGGAGGAGGGAGCTGGTGGAGAGAGTGAAGGGAAGAGTGGGTGAGAGGAATGATGATTGAGGGAAGGAAGGGGAAGAGGGAGAGAGGAAAGGAAGAAAGGAGGAGGGTAGAGGATGAGAAGGTACACACACACACACACACACACACACACACACACACACACACACACACACACACACACACCGATTACAATAGTCTCACTCCTCACTCTTTTTCTGACAGTGTGGGTAACTGACTACACAATATGGCAACTTCCTAAATAAAATGGCAACTTCCTGGACAATATGGCAATTCCTGGACAATATGGCAATTCCTGGACAATTTGGCAATTCCTGGACAATATGGCAATTCCTGGACAATATGGCAATTCCTGGACAATATGGCAATTCCTGGACAATATGGCAATTTCCTGGACAATATGGCAATTCCTGGACAATATGGATACTAGATAACCAAAATGGCAACATCCTGGACAAAATATCAACATCCTGGACAAAATATCAACTTCCTGGACAAAACAACAACAGGCGGACCAGGAAAGTTATAAACATATTTGGGTCTTGTCAAGCGATCCCTGACCACAACAACAACAACAACAACAACAACAACAATAAAAACGTAACAAAAACAATTCAACAACAATAACAACAGCAATAACGGCATAAAAAAATAACAACAACAATAACAAAAAAACAACAACTAATACAGCAACAACAACATTAACAACCATTAAAGCAACAAAACAACAGCAACAACTAAATAACAACTACAACAACAACAAAAACTACAGTAGTGACAACAACAACAGCAGCAGCAGCAGTAGCAACAACAACAACAACAGCAGCAGCAGCAGTAGCAACAACAACAACAACAGCAGCAGCAGCAGTAGCAACAACAACATATATTACAAAAACAACAACAACAACAAGAAAGCAAAACAAACGAGCATCGTTCAGTAACTTTAGTCGTTAGCGGCAGAGAAAAGCTGTGTACCTCTACCCCCTCCAACCTCCAACACTCTCTCTACCTCCTCCAAACACCCTCTCTACCTCCTCTAACCTCCAACACTCTCTCCACCTCCTCCAACATTCTCTCTACCTTCTCCAACACCCTCTCTACTTCCTCCAACACCCTCTCTACCTACTCCAACTCTCTCTCTACCTCCTCCAACACTCTCTACCTCCCCAACACCCTCTCTATCTCCTCCAACACCCTCTCTACCCCCTCCAACACCCTCTCTACCTACTCTAACCTCCAACACTCCCTCTACCCCCTCCAACATTCTTTCTACCTTCTCCAACACTCTTTCCACCTCCTCCAACACCCTCTCTATCTCCTCCAACACCCTCTCTACCTCCTCCAACACTCTCTCTACCTTCTCCAACACACTCTCCACCTCCTCCAACACCCTCTCTACCTCCTCCAACACCCTCTCTATCTCCCCCAACACCCTCTCTACCCCCTCCAACACACTCTCCACCTCCTCCAACACTCTCTCTACCTTCTCCAACACTCTCTCTACCTCCTCCAACACCCTCTCTACCTCCTTCAACACCCTCTCTACCTCCTCCAACACTCTCTCCACCTCCTCCAACACTCTCTCTACCTTCTCCAACACACTCTCTACCTCCTCCAACACTCTCTCTACCTTCTCCAACACTCTCTCTACCTACTCCAACACCCTCTCTACCTCCCCCAACACTCTCTCTACCTTCTCCAACACACTCTCTACCTCCTCCAACACTCTCTCTACCTCCTCCAACACTCTCTCCACCTCCTCCAACACCCTCTCTACCTCCCCCAACACTCTCTCTACCTCCTCCAATACTCTCTTTACCTCCTCCAACACTCTCTCCACCTCCTCCAACACCCTCTCTACCTCCTCCAACACTCTCTCCATCTCCTCCAACACTCTCTCTACCTTCTCCAACACACTCTCTACCTACTCCAACACCCTCTCTACCTCCTCTAACCTCCAACACTCACTCTACCCCCTCCAACATTCTCTCTACCTTCTCCAACCTCAAACACTCTATCCATCTTCATACACCTCCTTCCTCCAACCACCTTCTCCTCCCTCCAACACATCCTTCCTTCTCCTCCCTCCAACACATCCTTCCTCCTCCTCCCTCCAACACATCCCTCCTTCTCCTCCCTCCAACACATCCCTCCTTCTCCTCCCTCCAATACATCCTTCCTTCTCCTCCCTCCAACACATCCTTCCTCCTCCTCCCTCCAACACATCCCTCCTTCTCCTCCCTCCAACACATCCTTCCTTCTCCTCCCTCCAACACATCCCTCCTTCTCCTCCCTCCAACACATCCCTCCTCCTCCTCCCTCCAACACATCCTTCCTCCTCCTCCCTCCAACACTATTCCTCCCACTCAAAGTTTCACTCATATCTCCCCTCCATTATTTCAGGTCATCGTAAACTTACAGGTGTGGTGACGTGGGGTGTGTGGTGAGGGTGTGTGTGGTGAGGGTGTGTGTGGTGAGGGTGTGTGGTGACGTGGGGTGTGTGGTGAGGGTGTGTGTGGTGACGTGGGGTGTGTGGTGACGTGGGGTGTGTGGTGACGTGGGGTGTGTGGTGAGGGTGTGTGGTGACGTGGGGTGTGTGGTGAGGGTGTGTGGTGACGTGGGGTGTGTGGTGAGGGTGTGTGTGGTGAGGGTGTGTGGTGACGTGGGGTGTGTGGTGAGGGTGTGTGTGGTGACGTGGGGTGTGTGGTGACGTGGGGTGTGTGGTGACGTGGGGTGTGTGGTGAGGGTGTGTGGTGACGTGGGGTGTGTGGTGAGGGTGTGTGGTGACGTGGGGTGTGTGGTGACGTGGGGTGTGTGGTGATGACGTGTCGTGAGGGCGTGTGGTGATGGTGTGTCGTGAGGGCGTGTCGTGAGGGCGTGTAGTGGTGATGGCATGTCGTGAGGGCGTGTCGTGAGGGCGTGTAGTGGTGATGGCATGTCGTGAGGGCATGTCGTGAGGGCGTGTGGTGGTTAAGGCGTGTGGTGGTGATGGTATGTCGTGAGGGCGTGTGGTGATGGCGTGTCGTGAGGGCGTGTCGTGAGAGCGTGGGGTGGGAGGTACACACGTTGTTTACTATGGAAGTATTTGGTATATATTATATATGTGACTTATCTCCGCCCCTCAGCCGCCACCTCGACCACGCTAACTCCACATTACCGAGAGAGAGAGAGAGAGAGAGAGAGAGAGAGAGAGAGAGAGAGAGAGAGAGCATTACAGTACACGGCTGGCCAAACCACACAGTATGGCATTCTGTCCAAATCAGAGCCACAGTCTCCTAAAACAGTCGAAATCTATCTCATGAGGGCCATAATCTGTCTCAAGAGGGCCATAATATGTCTCAAGAGGGCCATAATCTGTCCTAGAAGGGCCATGTCATATGACCATACCCTTAAGTTCAATGAGAAGAGACGGTTTCATTACTGAATTTTGATCAAGGATGAATTTTACAGCAGATGCTCCATGACGTCACAAACACCACTTGATGTTTTGACCAATCAGATTCTATAACGTCAGAAGAACATGGCGTTATAACCAATCAGAAGCTCGATGACGTCAAAAGAGCAATCTATTGTATTGACCAATCAGTGACCGCTTCCCGTGATTAGTTCAATTTTACAAGCCCGTCTATGAATTTTTAATGAATACAATAATCAAATTCATACGAGTGAGCTCTTATTAAAAACCACCCATACCTCATTAATCCATTTAGACCAACTAAACACAAATAACATGTGGGCGTAAACGAACCAAAACACACCCTATATACTCGACCCCTTTCCTCTCTGACGTCACTCATTTAAGACAACGACAAAACCACAACCAATAAGAACGATCATCCCATCCATCCACCACGAGAATGTCCACCTTATTTCCCCCTTCAACATAAAAATCACTATGTCTACCTGGCGTGATAAATCAGAGTCGTATATTACAGGTAAAAGGTGAAGGCTTTACCTGTCCGACACCATTTATTTTTTGACACGGGGGGAGAGGGGGGAGGGGGAGAGGGAGGAGGGGGGGGGTAACTGTATCAATGACGGGTCAAAGTGATTTAGAATTAGATGAGCAGAGAGGCGTTTATGGCATTATCTTCCCCCCGCGGCGGCAGCGTTTCATGTCCCACAAGGGAGGAAATTTGATTTAGTTCGGCGGGGAAAATTGCCAATGTACTAAACCTCGAAAATATGGTTTTTATCACCAGGTATTGCTGCTGCGGTGCTGTTGTGGTGATGGTGCTGCTGCGGTGCTGTTGTGGTGATGGTGCTGTGCTGTTGTGGTGATGTTGTGGTGATGGTGCTGTTGTGGTGCTGTTGTGGTGATGGTGCTGTGCTGTTGTGGTGATGTTGTGGTGATGGTGCTGTGCTGTTGTGGTGATGTTGTGGTGATGGTGCTGTTGTGGTGCTGTTGTGGTGATGGTGCCGTTGTGGTGCTGTTGTGGTGCTGTTACTGTGCTGTTCTGTTGTGGTGATGGTGCTGTTGTGGTGCTGTTGCTGTGCTGTTCTGTTGTGGTGCTGTTGTGGTGCTGTTGCTGTGCTGTTCTGTTGTGGTGATGGTGCTGTTGTGGTGCTGTTGCTGTGCTGTTCTGTTGTGGTGATGGTGCTGTTGTGGTGCTGTTGCTGTGCTGTTCTGTAGTGGTGCTGTTGTGGTGCTGTTGCTGTGCTGTGCTGTTCTGTTGTGATGATGGTGCTGTTGTGGTGCTGCTGCTGTGCTGTTGTGGTGCTGCTGCTGTGCTATGCTGTTCTGTTGTGGTGATGGTGCTGTTGTGGTGCTGCTGCTGTGCTGTTGTGGTGCTGTTGCTATGCTGTTGCTATTATTGCTGTTGTTGTTGGGCCGTTTCTGTTAAAGCTCCTGTTTTCACTGTTATCCTGATACTGTTGCTGGTGTTGTCCTACTGTTACTACTACTACTACTACTACTACTAATAATAATAATAATAATAATAATAATAATAATAATAATAATAATAATAATACTTAACACCGTCACTTAATTGGTTATTTACCCTCCATCTACTATACCCTACTATAATAAGTGAAAAGTAACTTAACACAACTTTACCACTTAAGAGGAACTAATTTAAAACTGGTGAGATACTGTCCACTTAAGAAACACAAGCTAATGAGAACTAGCAAATCGTCCACGAATCAATGTTGACGTTCGCGTAAGGCCTCACCATCTACCCTCGGATTCAAAAGACTCTCGTAATTCCTGCATTTTTATCCACAAGGACATTATCCATAAATATTTTCAACACTAAAATATATATGGTTAATAATTCATCCAATAAAAAGAATCCATTCATTCTCAAGAGCTAAAAAAAAAAAAAATATATTGACGTTCGTATAAGCGCTCACCGTCTACCCTCGGATTCAAAACTCATTCATAACCTTCGCCTACAACACCTACTGTTTATACTGTAACCTGACGGAGACAAGGCCGAGTTGGTGCTATAGCTGGAAGCCTCTCCTACACCTGGGAGGGTTCGCACAGGAGAGAAATCCACTTTGCATAAGTAGGGATTATCGTTCTGGTTGAGAATACGAGATGACAATTAACAGAAGACGATCGCGAGGCGCACACGTAAGTTTCAACCCTGGGAAACTCTGCCACCTGTCCCTCCCCCTTCCCTCCCTCCCCCTCGGCCCACTAAGGTGTGTTACGTGTGTTAAATGTTAAGTGCGTTAAGTGTGTTAAGTGTGTTAAATAGATTAAGTGAGTTAAGTAAGTGTGTTACGTGTGTTAAGTAGATTAAGTGGGTTAAATGGGTTACTACAGTGGGTCTAAGAGGCGTAAAGTGCGTTAAGTAGCTTACTGATTATATTACAGCGAGTCTAAAGTGCGTTAAGTAGGTTAAGTGTGTTATTGGTCGTGCTACAGTGGGTCTAAGAGATCTGAAGTGTGTTAAGTATATAAAGTGCATTAAGTAAGAGAGAGAGAGAGAGAGAGAGTCAGGTATAAGTGGCAGATATAAGAGGAAAGGGGGGCAGGTATAAGGAGAACGGAGCACAGGTATAAGGGGAAAATGGAGTCAGATATAAGGGGAAAGGGGGCAGGTGTGAAGGAAAGAGAGAGACAGGTATAAGGAGAAGAAAGGGACATGTTATAAGGGGTAAAGGGGAACAGATATAAGGGGAAGAAAGGGACACAGATAAAAGGGGAAAAAGGGGGCAGGTGTGAGGGGAAGATATAATAGCAGGGAAATTCCGATAAAGTTCAGGGAAACGAAGGAATTAGAGGTGAGGGGAAGGTGGTGTAGCAAGGGGAAGCGGACACATGTGATGAAGGAGGGAGGAGGGGAGGGCGGATTACTGTCACGAGGGATAGGAAGTGGGAGAGAAGATAAGTGGAGAGAGAGAGAGAGAGAGAGAGAGAGAGAGAGAGAGAGAGAGAGAAAGGAAGGAAGGAAGGAAGGAAGGAAGGAAGGAAAGAAGGAAGGAAGGAAGGAAGGAAAGAAGGAAGGAAGGAAGGAAGGAAGGAAGGAAGGAAGGAAAGGTCATACAAACAACTTCTATAAACAGTACAGGTGTAAACATTCGTCGACACTCCCGTATATCGAGGTTAGGGGCAGAAGGAACCTCTTTACAGTGGACAGATTAACATGTTAAGAAAGGATTAACTTCTCAAGACTAAATATAACTTCAATGGCGACTGTCTGAAGAGGTGGCGTAGAGAGGGGGAGGGGGGGAAGGGGGGGAGGGGGAGGAGTGAGGAAAGGGTGGGGAGGAGGAGGTGAGGAGGGTTGGGGGTAAGGAGGGGGGGGGAAGGGGTCTATATAATGTACTGGGGGAGGGGGTGGGAGGGGGGAAGGGGGTGGGAGGGGGGACGGGGGTGGGAGAGAGGAGGGCGGGAGAGGGGAGGGGGGTGGGAGGGAGGGGTCTACTGAGGGGCCTTAATCACACTATATCCTCCTCAATGGCTGACTATTAATATCCCTCTAAGGAAAGTTTATGTTGCATGATAATGTAATATTTATATCATGGTAATTGTTCAGTAACTCACAGACGGACAACTTTAGCTGTTACAGGTCATAGTTGGTGATGTTTCCTTAAGAGTCCTTGATGGGTAAGTGTTCAGTAATGTTCTCATGCACAGGAGGGCCCTTGTTGCTAACCTAACCTAACCTAACCTA
Source organism: Homarus gammarus (assembly GCA_958450375.1). Taxonomy (NCBI): domain Eukaryota; kingdom Metazoa; phylum Arthropoda; class Malacostraca; order Decapoda; family Nephropidae; genus Homarus; species Homarus gammarus. The sequence goes on along the minus strand of CAUDMG010000658.1, from coordinate 2,859,105 downwards.
ACCTAACTTAAACCTAACCTAACCTAACCTAAACTAACCTAACCTGACCTAACCTAACCTAACCTAAACTAACCTAACCTGACCTAACCTAACCTAACCTAACCTAACCTAACTTAACCTAACCTAACCTAACCTAAACTAACCTAACCTGACCTAACCTAACCTAACCTAAACTAACCTAACCTGACCTGACCTAACCTAACCTAACCTAACCTAACCTAAACCTAACCTAACTTAACCTACTAGAGGGCCCTTGTTGCTAACCTAACCTAACCTAAACTAACCTAACCTAAACTAACCTAACCTGACCTAACCTAACCTAACCTAAACTAACCTAACCTGACCTGACCTAACCTAACCTAACCTAACCTAACCTAAACCTAACCTAACTTAACCTACTAGAGGGCCCTTGTTGCTAACCTAACCTAACCTAACCTGACCTAACCTAACCTAACCTAACCTAAACCTAACCTAACTTAACCTGCTAGAGGGGCCTTGTTGTTGTGTTGCCCAGGGCCTAACCTAACCTAACCTAACCTAAACTAACCTAACCTGACCTGACCTAACCTAACCTAACCTAACCTAACCTAACCTAAACCTAACTTAAACCTAACCTAACCTAACCTAACCTAACCTAACCTAACCTAACCTAACCTAAACCTAACCTAACCTAACCTAACCTAACCTAACCTAAACCTAACTTAAACCTAACCTAACCTAACCTAACCTAACCTAACCTAAACCTAACTTAAACCTAACCTAACCTAACCTAACCTAACCTAACCTAAACCTAACCTAACCTAACCTAACCTAAACCTAACCTAACCTAACCTAACCTAACCTAACCTAACCTAACCTTGTTGTTGTGTTGCCCAGGGCCTAACCTAACCTAATCTTACTTAACCTAACCTAACCTAGCCTAGCCTGACCTGGCCTGACCTGACCTGACCTGACCTGATTGTCTCCTGATTGTCCCCTCTTTGTCTCCTCTTTGTCTCTCTTCGTCTCCTCTTCGTCTCCTCTTTATCTCCATTATGTCTCCTCGTTGTCTCCCCTTTGTTTCCTAGTCGTCTCCTCTGTGTCTCTTCTCTGTCTCCTCTTCGTCTCATCTTCGTCTCCTCTTCGTCTCCTCTTTATCTCCTTTATGTCTCCTCGTTGTCTCCCCTTTGTCTCCCCTTTGTCTCCTAGTCGTCTCCTCTCTGTCTCCTCTACCAACTCCAAAACCAAATAATTCCCAGATATTTCCGACGTTATTATCGCTAACGTTGGTTGATTCTTCATCGCTAACTAAGACCTCTCAGCTAACAACTTCCCTCACTAAGACTTCTCACAGCTAACAACTTCCCTCACTAAGACCTCTCAGCTAACATAATCTCCCTCAATAAGACCTCTCAGCTAACAACTTCCCTAACTAAGACCTCTCAGCTAACATAATCTCCCTCACTAAGACCTCACAGCTAACAACTTCCCTCACTAAGACCTCTCAGCTAACATAACCTCCCTCACTAAGACCTCTCAGCTAACATAATCCCCCTCAGTAAGACCTCTCAGCTAGCAACTTCCCTCACTAAGACCTCTCACAGCTAACAACTTCCCTCACTAAGACCTCTCAGCTAACAACTTCCCTCACTAAGACCTCTCACAGCTAACAACTTCCCTCACTAAGACCTCACAGCTAACAACTTCCCTCACTAAGACCTCTCAGCTTACAACTTCCCTCACTAAGACCTCTCAGCTAACAACTTCCCTCACTAAAACCTCTCAGCTAACAACTTCCCTCACTAAGACCTCACAGCTAACATAATCGCCCTCACTAAGACCTCTCACAGCTAAGAAATTCCCTCACTAAGACCTCTCAGCTAACAACTTCCCTCACTAAGACCTCTCACAGCTAACAACTTCCCTCACTAAGACCTCACAGCTAACAACTTCCCTCACTAAGACCTCTCAGCTTACAACTTCCCTCACTAAGACCTCTCAGCTAACAACTTCCCTCACTAAAACCTCTCAGCTAACAACTTCCCTCACTAAGACCTCACAGCTAACATAATCGCCCTCACTAAGACCTCTCACAGCTAAGAAATTCCCTCACTAAGACCTCTCAGTTAACAACTTCCCTCACTAAGACCTCACAGCTAACATAATCTCCCTCACTAAAACCTCTCAGCTAACAACTTCCCTCACTAAGACCTCACAGCTAACATAATCTCCCTCACTAAGACCTCTCAGCTAACATAATCACCCTCACTAAGACCTCTCAGCTAACACCTTCCCTCACTAAGACCTCACAGCTAACAACTTCCCTCACTAAGACCTCACAGCTAACATAATCTCCCTCACTAAGACCTCTCAGCTAACACCTTCCCTCACTAAGACCTCAACAGCTGGCCCCTTGCTGACCTACAACAGAATACAGAGAAGTTAACAAGACGCAATACTTCAAAACAAACAACAACAAAACAAAAAGACCGTACGAACAAGTAAACAAAGAGGCTGGTAGGTCTTGCACGTTCCTCTTGGGGTCTTTAAATGTTTACGTGACTCAGGTAAGAGACAGACAGACACACCTGCAAAACAAGATCAACAAACACAAACCGTCCTTATCGCCTTCTACCATAAGATTCAATATTTACCTTTAACATGGACTAGTTTCTTAGGCCTTTAATACATCTACTAGCGTCTTGAAAGTCCTCCTCTCTCTCTCTCTCTCTCTCTCCCTCTCTCTCTCTCTCTCTCTCTCTCTCTCTCTCTCTCTCTCTCTCTGTATTTATCTACCAATCACTTTGTTTACGTTCCCAATACATGTCGCCATATTGGAACCCCCACAATATACAGACCGCCATATTGAAACCCCCACAACATACAAGTCGCCATATTGGAACCCCCACAACATACAGACCGCCATATTGAAACCCCCACAACATACAGACCGCCATATTGAAACCCCCACAACATACAGACCGCCATATTGAAACCCCCACAACATACAGGTCGCCATATTGAAACCCCCACAACATACAGACCGCCATATTGAAACCCCCACAACATACAGGTCGCCATATTGAAACCCCCACAACATACAGACCGCCATATTGAAACCCCCACAACATACAGGTCGTCATATTGAAACCCCCACAACATACAGGTCGTCATATTGAAACCCCCACAACATACAGGTCGCCATATTGAAACCCCCACAACATACACACCGCCATATTGAAACCCCCACAACATACAGGCCGCCATATTGAAACCCACACAACATACACACCGCCATATTGAAACCCCCACAACATAGAGACCGCCATGTTGAAACCCCCACAACATACAGACCGCCATATTGAAACCCCCACAACATACAGGCCGCCATATTGAAACCCCCACAACATACAGGCCGCCATATTGAAACCCCCACAACATACAGGCCGCCATATTGAAACCCCCACAACATACAGGTCGCCATATTGAAACCCCCACAACATACAGGTCGCCATATTGAAACCCCCACAACATACAGACCGCCATATTGAAACCCCCACAACATACAGGTCGCCATATTGAAACCCCCACAACATACAGGCCGCCATATTGAAACCCCCACAACATACAGGTCGCCATATTGAAACCCCCACAACATACAGACCGCCATATTGAAACCCCCACAACATACAGGTCGCCATATTGAAACCCCCACAACATACAGGTCGCCATATTGAAACCCCCACAACATACAGACCGCCATATTGAAACCCCCACAACATACAGACCGCCATATTGAAACCCCCACAACATACAGACCGCCATATTGAAACCCCCACAACATACAGACCGCCATATTGAAACCCCCACAACATACAGACCGCCATATTGAAACCCCCACAACATACAGACCGCCATATTGAAACCCCCACAACATACAGACCGCCATATTGAAACCCCCACAACATACAGACCGCCATATTGAAACCCCCATCAATCACTCTAACTTAAGACAACTCCTTCCATTACCTCCCCAGACTGGCCAACCTTAATTCCGATCTTAACCAAATCAGCGGCGGCTCTCAGGGGTAAACGGGACAACTTTCCTCACCGAGATGGGTAGTAGGCAGCCATATTGGTTCCCCAGCGCGGGTATACAACGTCAGCGCCACACATAATGTTAGCAATTTTTTTTTGTCTCAAAGTTTCCGTCGGCCAAATCTTGAGAAATTGGAGACTTGACTTGTGTATGTGAGAGACAGAGAGTGTTGTGTGTTAGTCTTGGGGAGGGGGGGGGGGGGGTCTCACTACAACAACAACAACATCAATAATACTACTACTTTACTGTCACTCAGAATCGAGTATGACGATCATCCAGCTATGATGCAATGATATGAGTTATTAGGGATGTCATCTAGGTTGGTGAGTTCTGAGGTGACTAAAGAGGCCGATACGGGACCGGCAGGGTCGATCACAGAAGTTGCACATGTGGGGGGGCTACATCTAGTGCTGGAAGGGCGGCGGCAGCGTCTCTCCGGCGTTGGCGCTTGTCTGCCTCGGTTTGCAGTCGGGCTAATTCGAAGTATTGACACCTTCTCGTGTGGTGCTGCTCCAAGCGTTGCGGTGTGGAGTAATCGTCTCCCAGGTGAGGGGGTCGATTTGGCACTTTTTTAGGTTTGTCTTAAGACTATCCTTATACCTTTTCAATTGACCGCCGGCGTTACGTTTACTATTCGTTAGGTGACTGTAAAGTAGCTGCTTTGGCAGCCTACTGTCGTCCATGCGGGTAACATGGCCAGTCCAGCGTAGTCGTTCATGGATAATGGTAGCCTCGATGCTCCTACAGTTGGTGTCAGCAAGAATACTGGCATTTGTTCTCTTGTTTTCCTAGCGAACTCGGAGGATGGAACGTAGATTACGTTGGCGAAAGTTTTCAGGTGCCTTGAGGTGCCTCCTGCATGTGACCCATGTCTCGATATACGTGTAACTTTGTAGATAATTTCAGCTCCCTTCAGCTGAAGACACGGGTACGGAGTCTGCCAAAGGCTTGAGATGCACAGGTGATCCGATGTTGAATCTCTTCATCGTCTAACATCAACAACATTAAGAACAACAACAACAACAACAATTGTAACAAAAACAAAAACTTCAACAACAACAGTAACCACAACAACAACAATAACAGCAGCAGTAACAACAACAGCACTAACAAAACAACATTAGCAACAACAACGGTAACAATTGTAACAACAGCAACAAAAACATCACCAACAACACACTGACTTCCGGTTAGGTAGTGCCGCTTCGGTTATGTCCAAATTTAATGAAGTAGAATCTTCTGAAAACCGAACCAATATTCATACGTCACTACCGCCTAGATGACGTCATTTCCTCGTACCTGGAGACGTGAGGAGGCTTTTACCTTAATCAGGTAAGGCGGATAGCTAGAGTGTAATACTATAATGTGCACTGTCTAATTACATGTAACTGTACCTACACCTGTACCTGCACCTGTACCTAAACCTATACAAGTACCTGCATCTACACCTGCACCTGCACCTGCACCTGTACCTGTACCTGCACCTGCACCTGTACCTACACCTGTACCTGCACCTGTACCTAAACCTATACAAGTACCTGCACCTATACCTACACCTGTACCTGCACCTGTACCTGCACCTGTACATACACCTGTACCTGCACCTGTACATACACCTGTACCTGCACCTGTACATACACCTGTACCTGTACCTATACCTGTACCTACACCTGTACCTGCACCTGCACCTGTACCTACACCTGTACCTGTACCTGCACCTGTACCTGTACCTGCACCTGTACCTGTACCTACACCTGTACCTACACCTGTACCTACACTTACACCTGTACAGGCACCTGTACCTGCACCTGTACTTACACCTGTACCTGTACCTACACCTGTAACTGTACCTGCACCTATGCCTACACCTGTGTCTGCACCTGTACCTACATCTGTACCTGTACCTGCACCTATAACTACACCTGTACCTACACCTGTACCTGTACCTTCACCTGTACCTGCACCTGTACCTCCACCTGCACCTACACCTACATCTGGACCTACACCTGTACCTGTACCTGCACCTGTACCTACACCTGTACCTACACCTGTACCTACACCTGTACCTACACCTGCACCTGTACCTACAACTGTACCTGCACCTGCACCTACACCTGTACCTGCACCTGTGTCTGTACCTGCACCTGTACCTACAACTGTACCTGCACCTGTACCTACACCTGTACCTACACCTGTACCTACACCTGCACTTGTACCTACAACTGCACCTGTACCTGTACCTACACCTGTACCTGCACCTGTACCTACATCTGTACCTACACCTGTACCTACACCTGTACCTGTACCTGCACCTACACCTGTACCTGTACCTATTACACATACACATCCTTGACCACCGAAGGGTCAAGACGTACCTGGCTCTCCTCTAGGAGCAGCCAGGTCAACTGTTAAGTTGGCCCATACCAACCCCTTCCCCTGAACCCTCCTCCCCACCGGAATATCAATAAGTTCTCGCCAGAAGTTACAATTTCATTTAGAAAAGGAATGGAACCAGTGTTAAACAGAGGTGAACAGTGGTGAACAGTGCTTAAGTCAGTGAGAACAACTCAACAGTAACAGTCGTACCCAAGTTAACCTTCACACAGTGAGGTCCCAGGTACCCAGTGATAACGGCCCGTGAGACCCAACAACAACCAGCGATGTGTTAATCCGTCTACGATAGGAAGGCCTGGGACCAAACCTCACTCACATAACACCATCTGTGAGGGAATTACTACACCACGTGAGGTCCCTCATAACACCATCTGTGAGGGAATTACACCACGTGAGGTCCCCCATAACACCATCTGTGAGGGAATTACTACACCACATGTCCCTCATAACACCATATATGAGGGAATTACTACACCACGTGAGGCCCCCTCATAACACCATCTGTGAGGGAATTACACCACGTGAGGTCCCCCATAACACCATCTGTGAGGGAATTACTACACCACGTGGTCCCTCATAACACCATCTGCGAGGGAATTACTACACCACGTCAGGTCCCTCATAACACCATCTGAGGGAACTACTACATCACGTGAGGCCCCTCATAACACCATCTGTGAGGGAATTACTACACCACGTAGTCCCTCATAACACCATCTGGGAGGGAGTTACTACACCACGTGTTTGCTGTTCAACACGTACAATCCTACATTAATCTGTATGTTCACTGTATGTTCCTTTACCTTTCTCTAATGAAGGCTTTTGTTAAACCACCAATGTGTGTAATAAGTCATTTATGTCCAATGTAAATTTTCAGCCTTCGGGCTGCAGAGCTTTTTCAATACACCGTCAATTATTATTATTATTATTATTATTATTATTACTATGCCTATACCTATAACCTGTACCTACACCTGTACTTACACCTGTGTCTACACCTGTACCTGTACCTGCACCTGTACCTACACCTGTACCTGCACCTGTACCTACACCTGTACCTACACCTGTACCTGTACCTGCACCTGTACCTACACCTGTACTTACACCTGTGCCTACACCTGTACCTGCACCTGCACCTACACCTGTACCTACACCTGTACCTATACCTCTAAATACACCTGTACCTGTACCTGCACCTGTACCTGCGCCTGTACCTACACCTTTACCTGTACCTGCACCTGTACCTGCACCTGTACCTACACTGTACCTGCACTTGTACCTACACTGTACCTACACCTGTATCTACACTGTACATGTACTTGCAACTGTAATTTCACCTGTACCTGTACCTGTACCTGTTTCTGTACCTGCCCCTGTACCTACACTGTTCCTGAACCTGCACTGTACTTACACTGTACCTGTACCTACACTGTACCTGTACCTGCACCAGTAACTGTACCTGCACCTACACTTCACCTGTATCTGCACCTGTACCTACACTGTACCTGTACCTGCACCAGTAACTGTACCTGCACCTACACTTCACCTGTATCTGCACCTGTACCTACACTGTACCTGCACCTGCACCTGTCCCGACACCTGTATTTACACTGTACCTGCACCTGCACCTGTACCTACACCTGTACTTGCACTGTACCTGCACCTGCACCTGTACCGACACCTGTACTTGCACTGTACCTGCATCTGCACCTGTACCTACACTGTACCTGCACCTGCACCTGTACCTACACCTGTACTTACACTGTACCTGCACCTGCACCTGTACCTGCACCTTCACCTACACTGTACCTGCACCTGCACCTGTACCTACACCTGTACTTACACTGTACCTGCACCTGCACCATAATTATCCCTAAATAATATACCCACCAGCACCATTATATCTGATTTAAAAGACTAAACCTAAAAATCGGAATCCCATTATTATTAAATAGGGATAAAATCTGGACCGATTACACGTCCTCCTGATATACATCCATTATAATAGGGACAATATTACGGTGTGTTACGTCATCAGTCTGCTCCCTTTACCCGAGATTTGACTCAATTATTACAAACAATACTCATAAAATGTTATATAATATGGCAGAACGAATAAATATACGTTATTTGTTGGTTATAGTGAGGAATATATTTAATTAGGATATAAAATATAGTTTTATAGGGAAAAAAATTATAAGAAAAAGAATATATTTATGGTGACGTTGTTGTTGGAAAATTTGGGGGTTAAAAAATTCCCAAATAGCCCCATTGATTATGTAATGGCTGTCCGTTACTATGTGGGGTGAAAAAATTTTGCTTCAATTAATTTTCAGACTGAATAGAGATTAAATATATTAAACCCAGTGAAATATTACCTAAGATTTACTGAACAAAAAAAATAATAAATAAATAAATATAAAACGTAGTGTCAAAACGGATTCAGTAAACTATAAAACGTATATATTTTCACTCGGTTATCTAACATTTAATAAAACTCGCTTAATAAAACAGATAATACATTAAAACGCGATTACGCACTGGTAGAAATTTATTACAAAGTCGTTAAATATGGTAGATAATAATGGAGGTAATTTAGAGCTTTTTCCCTGGAAGTCGTGTTGCCGGGGTGCTGAGATAGGTGCGGTGCTTCGGTGCCAGACGCAAGAGTGAAAACCCTAACATGCTTATGGCAACGGTTTATGGCAACATTGCAACCAAAGTTTATTTACGATGTAGTTGGAGAGATAAAAGGGCGGGGGGCGTGAGAGAGAGAGAGGGAGAGAGAGAGAGAGAGAGAGTTTTCATCATGGGGGGAAATAGATGCAAGTATATCTAGTCCCTGGGGGGAAATGGATGTACAGTACATAAACAGAGGGGGAAATGGATACACAACACAAGGGAAGTGGATACAAGTGGACTTAACTCGTGGGGGGGGGGAAATGGATGCAAGTGAGGCTACTACCAAGGGGGAAATAACTGTACCTGGACACAACTCCGAGGAAATGGAATCACAGGGGGGAAAGGTATGTGTATGAATATGGGGGAAATGGAGTTAACTGGATTTATATTCCTTGGGGGAAATGGAGTCGTGTGAAATGGTGCCTCGGGGGAAATAGATGTATATGGACAATGGGGAAATTGAAGTCAAGTGAGACATAGAGGGAAGTGGATGCATATAGACATAGGGGGAATGGAGTTTAGTGAAGCATAGAGAAAAAATGGATGTATATGGACATAGGAAGAAATGGAAGCAAAGTAGATCTGATCCGGAGGGGGGGGGGAGGGGGGCAGAGTCAGGCGAGACAAGGTAGGTCAGCAGAGAGAAACAGATGTGGGTAGGGCCCTGCCTGAGCCTCGGGGGAAATAGATGCAAATGGGGTCTCATGCCTCGGGGGAAATGGATGCAGGTATTGCCCCGTACCTCAGAGGGGAACTTTATATTGCCCAGTGGGAGCGTGATGGTGGGGAGGGGGGGGGGCAAGGGGGGTGCAGGGAAAAATGGATGGGAGGGGAGAAGTTCTGGGAGAGGAGAAGGGAGGGGAGAACAGGAGGGAGAGAGGGGAAGATAAGGGAAGGAAGAAAGGGGAGGGAGGGGAAGAGATAGACGGTAAGGGAAGGGACAGAGGGAAACAGAAGGAAGAGAGGCGAAATGGGGGAAGAGAAGGGAAAAAGGAGGGGAGAAGGGAGAGAGGGAGAGGAAAGAGAGAAGGGCAGAGGGAAGGACGCTGTAACGGTACTGCAACACCCACGACGGCCCTGCAACGGTACTGTAACACCCACGACGGCCCTGTAACGATACTGTAACACCCACGACGGCCCTGTAACGGTACTGTACCACCCACGACGGCCCTGTAACGGTACTGTAACACCCACGACGGCCCTGTAACGGTACTGTAACCCACGACGGCCCTGTAACGGTACTGTAACACCCACGACGGCCCTGTAACGGTACTGTAACACCCACGACGGCCCTGTAACGGTACTGTAACACCCACGACGGCCCTGTAACGGTACTGTAACACCCACGACGGCCCTGTAACGGTACTGCAACACCCACGACGGCCCTGTAACGGTACTGTAACACCCACGACGGCCCTGTAACGGTACTGTAACCCACGACGGCCCTGTAACGGTACTGTAACACCCACGACGGCCCTGTAACGGTACTGTAACACCCACGATGACCCTGTAACGGTACTGTAACACCCACGACGGCCCTGTAACGGTACTGCAACACCCACGACGGCCCTGTAACGGTACTGTAACACCCACGATGACCCTGTAACGGTACTGTAACACCCACGACGACCCTGTAACGGTACTGTAACACCCACGACGGCCCTGTAACGGTACTGTAACACCCACGATGACCCTGTAACAGTGCTGTAACACCCACTGTACCACAAGAAGGCCAGAGTACCATACAATACCTCCCAAAACAACTGCTCTTTATATTACTTATTGAACAACAGAGCCCCGGGCCGACCCTGTCTTGTTGGCCCTCCTGGTATATTGTGGCGGAGAGAGTGAGAAAGTGAGAGAGAAAGAGAGAGATGAAGGGACGAGAGGGAGAGAGTGATGGGAGGGGGAATAGTAAATAAAGATAAAATTGAAAAAGAATAATACTAAAAAACACGGAATTGCTCTCTCTCTCTCTCTCTCTCTCTCTCTCTCTCTCTCTCTCTCTCTCTCTCTCTCTCTCTCTTTCCTTCCCCCTACTCTCTCTATTCCCCCCTACTCTCTCTATTCCCCCCTACTCTCTCTATTTCCTTCCACTACTCTCTCTCTCTCACCCTCTCTCTCTCATCTTCTGTCCACCTGAGCTCCACTTTCTTACCCTCAGGCATAAAGTGGATCTTGTGAACTTTTTCCTCTTTCCGTTTCTCTTTCCTTTTTTTCCCCTCGTGAGTGTTTTTCCTTCTGGGTCTTTTTGCCTCTCGATCTTTTTTTTTTTCATACGAATATTTTTCCTTTCGGACTTTTTGCTTCCGGACTTTTTCCTCACGAGCGTTTTCCTTTCGGATTTTTTTCCTTTATTTTTTTAATTGCTTTTTCCATATACTTTTTTTTTTCTAGAGTGGAAAAATACCACTTTCTTCCCGAGGCAATAAAGTAGAATAAAGTGGACTTCTTTCCCTACACTCCAAAATACCACTTTCTTCCTCCGGGACAATAAAATGAAATAAAGTGGACATCGTTCCTCACTTTTCAAGTGCCACTTTCTTCCCCCGGGGGCAATAAATTGGACATTTTTCCCCACTTCCTAAATGCCACTTTCTTTCCCCGGGCAATAGAGTGGAATAAATTAGATTCTTTCCCCACTCTCCAGATACCACTTTCTTCCCCCCTTTTACCTGTCGATAATTACGGTCTATGTACAAACCTTAATGACTTTAATAACACCTGGGCCGTAATTAAAGCCAACTGAGGGTAATTACAGGTAGATGTCGTGTATAATGACTTCAGGGAGGTCAGGGGGTTAGTGGCTAGAGGTCAAGGGTCAAGGGGTGGTGGTTAGTGGGTAGGGGTTAGGGGTTAGTGTTCAGAGGGTAGTGGTCAAGGGGTAGTGGTCAAGGGGTAGTGGTTAAAGAGTTAGTGGTCAGGGGGTAGTGGCTAAAGGTCAGGAGTCAGGAGGTGGTGGTCAGGAGTTAGTGGTCAGAGGTTAGTGTTTACGAGATAGTGGTTAGTGGTCAAGAGTTAGTGGTCAAGAGTTAGTGGTCAGTGATTAAGGCGGTAGCGGTCAGGGAATCAAAACAAGTACTTAAGCGCATTTATCTGGGTCGCTTAAAATTTTTCTGGGGATTTTTATTTTTTCCTTGGGGAAGGTTTTGGGGGGATATATTTTAGTTCTGGGGAAATTCGTCACTAGGTGGGGTATGAATGAGGGGAGGAGGAGGGGAAGAAGGGAAGGAGGGGTAGGGGAAGAAGGGGAGGAGGAGAAGAAGGGGAGGAGGAGGGAAAGCAAGGAAGAGGAGGAGGGAAAGAAGGGAAGAGGAGGAGGGGAAGAAGGGGAGGAGGAGAAGAAGGGGAGGAGGAGGGAAATCAAGGAAGAGGAGGAGGGAAAGAAGGGAAGAGGAGGAGGGGAAGAAAGGGAGAGGAGGTGGGGAAGGAGGAGAGGGGGGAGGAGGAGGGGAAGATGGGAAGAAGAGGGGAAGAAGGAGAGAGGAGGAAGAAAAGGAGGGGGAAGGAGGAGGGTAAGAAGGAGAGAGGACTCCATGAGAGCTAGAGGCCAGGTAAAGGTGTGTGTGTGTGTGTGTGTGTGTGTGTGTGTGTGTGTGTGTGCGTGTGTGTGTGTGTGTGTGTGTGTGTGTGTGTGTGTGTGTGGTGGCGTTTGATCTTCCTCAATCTCTCCCCTATTGTCTCTCTCTCTCTCTCTCTCTCTCTCTCTCACTCTCTCTCTTTCCACCACCACCACCAACACCAACACCAACACCACCACCACCCACACCACCACCACCACCACCACCACCCACACCGCCACCACCCACACCACCACCACCGCTACCACCACAACCACCACCACTACCACCACCATCACCACCCACACCACCACCACCACCACCACCACCACTATCACCACCACTACCACCACCACCACCACCACCACCACCACCACCACCACCATCATTTCTTGTTTATATTTACCAACAGATAATTATGTTTGTCTGGGCAGATAGACACACATACATAATCTATTTCCTTATAACTTCAATAAACTCCAACCTCTGATTCACTCTCTCATTATTTCAAAGTTTATTCCACTATTTCATAATTTCTTCCCTCAGGTTATATTACTTTTTTCAATTTGTCTCATTTTTCTCATTTCACTTTCCCACTTTTTTTTATTTTGATGTTATTTTCCAGTTTATTTCATTATTTTTTTTTTACAATTTATTTATGTACACACACATACACACACACACACACATACACACACACACACACACACACACACGTACACACATCTGCTACTCAGGTATAGATCCACACATATATATTTTTCTGCCGTCGTGAAGAAATGGTGTTGAAATTCCCACGAGTCCGGAGGCTTCAGTTCTCTTTTTTGGAAACTGTTCAGCGGAATGTGGAAATTTTTTGAATTCACTGGGGAGGGAGGGAAGGGTGGAAGGGAGGGAGAGGAGAGAGAGGAAGGGAGGGAGAGAGGGAAGGGGGGAGGGAGAGGGTGGAAGGGAGGGAGAGGAGGGGAGGGGGAGGGAGGGAGGGGAGGGGGAGGGAGGGAGGGAGGGAGGGAGGGAGGGGAGGGGGGAGGGAGAGGGTGGAAGGGGGGAGGGAGGAGGGAGGGAGGAGGGAGGGGGAGGGGAGGGGGGAGGGAGAGGGTGGAAGGGAGGGAGAGGAGAGAGGGAAGGGAGGGAGGAGGGAGGGAGGGAGAGGGTGGAAGGGAGGGGAGGAGAGAGGGAAGGAGGAGGAAGGAGGGAGGAGGGGAGGGGGGAGGGAGAGGGTGGAAGGGAGGGAGAGGAGAGAGGGAAAGGGAGGACGGGAGGGAGGGAGGGGAGGGGGGAGGGAGAGGGTGGAAGGGAGGGAGAGGAGAGAGGGAAAGGGAGGACGGGAGGGAGGGAGGGAGGGGAGGGGGGAGGGAGAGGGTGGAAGGGAGGGAGAGGAGAGAGGGAAAGGGAGGAAGGGAGGGAGGGAGGGGAGGGGGGAGGGAGAGGGTGGAAGGGAGGGAGAGGAGGAAGCACGAGTGGGAGGAAGGAAGGGAGGGAAGGAAGCACAAGTGGGAGTGAGGAAAGGAGGAGGAAGGAGGCAGGGAAGGAGGCAAGGAGGGAATAAAAGAAGGAGGTAGAGGAGGGAATGAAAATGGGAGAGAGGGAAGGATAAGAGAAAGGTAAGGGCAGAGAGATGGGCGGACGGATAAGGAAGGGATGGAAAGGAAGGGAGAGGGAGGGATAGTTATGATGGTATGTGTGAGGGAGGGATAGTTATGATGGTATGTGTGAGGGAGGGAAGGATTGTTCTGATCGTGTGTGTGTGTGTGTGTGTGTGTGTGTGTGTGTGTGTGTGTGTGTGTGTGTGTGTGTGTGTGTGTGTCTGTTCCCTACCAATATCTGCATTTTTATATTTGACAGTCTCTCTCTCTCTCTCTCTCTCTCTCTCTCTCTCTCTCTCTCTCTCTCTCTCTCTCTCTCTCTCCACCACTACACCGCCCACTCCAACACTCTTCAACAGGGACAATTCTCTCCAGCAGCTCAATCTATTTTCCAATGAGTCGATCATAGGATTCATCAGAGACGCCTGTTTACCTGCCGGCGCTGAAGAAGTTAAGTCAACACCTCAACGTCGGCTGTTAAAAAGACATTGAACACACACACACACACACACACACACACACCTGGTCCCTAGTGTTGTTAAATGGTGTGGCATAGAAGGTGTGGTTTACAGTGACGTTACATAGATCTGGTTAGGAGAAATTACATAGACTTTCTGGAAACATCTATAGGTATTTTTTTTTACATAGACAAAACAGAGATGCACTGAAAAAAATACAACGTAGGAACGACATTGATTCAACCCTAGAGAGAGAGAGAAAGACAGACAGACAGGAGAGAGAAACAGACAGACACACAGACAGGCGAGAGACAGACAGACAGACACACAGACAGGCGAGAGACAGACAGACACACAGACAGACACACAGACAGG
This sequence comes from Homarus gammarus, assembly GCA_958450375.1. Classification (NCBI taxonomy): domain Eukaryota; kingdom Metazoa; phylum Arthropoda; class Malacostraca; order Decapoda; family Nephropidae; genus Homarus; species Homarus gammarus. The sequence goes on along the minus strand of CAUDMG010000658.1, from coordinate 2,843,972 downwards.
CGAGAGACAGACAGACACACAGACAGACACACAGACAGGCGAGAGACAGACAGACAAACAGCAGAGAGAGACAGACAGACAGACAGCAGAAAGACAGACAGACAGGCGAGAGACAGACAGATAGGCGAAAGACAGACAAACAGACAGAAACTATTTCACACCTCCAACAAAGAAAAAAAAAACCCGGATCCTCAACGCCGAAAAACACACCCACACACTTTTAAAAAACAAATCATCAGAGTGACCTTTAAAACCTTTTGAAATCACACTGAAGAGAAATAAAACAACACCACATTATCACTCTAATAACCTAACCTAACCAAACCTTCTCATTCACCAACTTCTTCTACTTCTTCTTCTTCTCACTCGTTCCACCACCTATGTTATCGAGAAAATCCTCCTCATCCACGGGGAATTGATGCATTACCGAGTTGCGACAAACACCCATAGAAAATTTTTTTATCGTAGTATCCCCTCTCGATTTTTTTTTTCGTAGTCAAATGGTGTAGAGTATAATGTTGTCTGTTTAACCCCGAGAGGAAGACTTTAAGGGGGACATTAGGAGGACATTTGGAGAACATTTGGAGAACATTTGGAGAACATTTGGAGAACTACCTTTGTAATATTTAGTGAGGAAGGGAAGGAAATGGTGTAATATGTAGAGATGATGGTAAAGAGGGTGAGGAACAAGGAGGAGGAGGATGGAGGGAGGACAGAAAGAAGGAGAAGGTCAGGAATAATGAGAAGGATAGAAGGAGTTAAGAAATGAGGAGGAGAAGAATGGAGGGAGGTAAGGAAGAAGGAGGAGGAGAAAAAATGTAGGGAGGTGAGGAAAGAGAAGGAGGGAGATAAGGAATGGAGGGAGGTGAGGTGGAAGGAGGAAGAGAAGAATGGAAGGAGCTGAGGAAGAAAGAGGAGGAGAAGAATAGAAGGATGGAGGTCAGGAAGAGGAAGGGGGAGGAGGAGGACGAGAAGGAGGAAAAACGAAGGGAAAGAGGACATAGAGGAAACTGAGATAAGAGGGAGAACAAGAAGAAGAAAAATAGAAGTGTGAAGAGGAAGGAAGTAGAGAGAGAGAGAGAGAGAGAGAGAGAGAGAGAGAGAGAGAGAGAGAGAGAGAGAGAGAGATCAGGAGGGTGAAAGTCGGTGGGAATTTTTCAAGCGATGAAGTTTAAATGACACAAAGGAAATGGAGAGAGGAGGAGGAGGAGGAGGAGGAAGAGGAATAGACGAAAATATGGGAGAAGGGAAGGGAAGGAAAGTTTACAAGAGAGAGAATGTAAATGAGGTGAAGTAAAGGGGAATAAGGAAAGTTGAAGGACAGAGAGAGAGAGAGAGAGAGAGAAAGAAAGAAAGAAAGAAAGAAAGAAAGAAAGGTATGAACCCATCAGCTCAAAAAGACCTCATTCCTGGCCAGACAAAACGACTTTTGACTCTTCACCACAAAAAATCTTCCCCCGACACACTTTAACACACACTCCCACACACACACACTCTTTCACTCAAATAATCTCACTCACACACTCTCTTTCACTCAAATACTCTCACACACACTCTCTTGCACTCAAATACTCTCACACACACTCATAATCTCACTCACACACACTCTTTCACTCAAATAATCTCTCACACACACTCTCTTGCACTCAAATACTCTCACACACACTCATAATCTCACTCACACACTCTCTTGCACTCAAATTATCTCTCACACTCACTCTCTTGCACTCAAATACTCTCACACATACTCATAATTTCTCACTCACACACTCTCTTGCACTCAAATTATCTCTCACACACACTCTCTTGCACTCAAATACTCTCACACACACTCATAATCTCACTCACACACTCGCTTGCACTCAAATACTCTCACACATACTCATAATTTCTCACTCACACACTCTCTTGAACTCAAATATTCCCTCTCGCGCACACACACACACACACACACACACACACACACACACACACACACACACACACACACACACACACCATATATGTCAACAAAGGTGTAATAACAGTTTAAACACTCACATCAAACGCTCTAAAGGTTAAAACATTTTCATGGCAATAATAAACAACAAAAATTCGATTGTGTTTTGTTTATTCATTTATTTGTTTAGTTATTTACTTCCGGGACATAAGCATCAAACGGTAGGTACCTGGTGTGTGGTGGGTGGGTGGGGTAGGGGGGTGGGGGTGGGTGGGTGGGGTAGGGGGGTGGGGGTAGGTGGGTAGGTAGGTTAGGTAGGTAGGGTTACCAACTGTTCCAAACGCCGCCATACACTCAGGGCTACTAACTATTATAAGCTCTTCCACTCAGGGCTACCAACTATTCCAAGCTCTTCCACTCAGGGCTACCAACTATTCCAAGCTCTTCCACTCAGGGCTACCAACTATTATAAGCTCTTCCACTCAGGGCTACCAACTATTATAAACTCTTCCACTCAGGGCTACCAACTATTCCAAGCTCTTCCACTCAGGGCTACCAACTATTCCAAGCTCTTCCACTCAGGGCTACCAACTATTCCAAGCTCTTCCACTCAGGGCTACCAACTATTCCAAGCTCTTCCACTCAGGGCTACCAACTATTCCAAGCTCTTCCACTCAGGGCTACCAACTATTCCAAGCTCTTCCACTCAGGGCTACCAACTATTCCAAGCTCTTCCACTCAGGGCTACCAACTATTCCAAGCTCTTCCACTCAGGGCTACCAACTATTCCAAGCTCTTCCACTCAGGGCTACCAACTATTCCAAGCTCTTCCACTCAGGACGTTGCAGCTATATTAAAGACATGAAAATGACTACATACAGTACATGTCTGAACTACAGAACACAAGCACACCACAACAACTCTCCTGTAGTGACTGTACTCTCAGACATAAACTACAGACACAGTTACTACAGAATGAGTCCAAGACGGTGAGGGGATTCAAAAAAATACGATGCACTTAAACCCTTAAACCTAGACATGGGGGGAAACGTACAGTGTACCCTTTGTAAACATTACCTAACTCACTCATAAACTACAGGTACAGACAGTTACAGGTACAGTAGCCAATCCCTTATAGTGACAGTACCATAAAATCGATAAAAAATAGTAATCCCGTCACAAGAGAAGATGGAGAAAAGAGAGAGAGAGAGAGAGAGAGAGAGAGAGAGAGAGAGAGAGGGGGGGGGGGAAGAGAAAAGAGAGAAAGTAAATACAAGAATCCAGTAATCCGCGCCATCAAGTCGGATACCCTTCCCGAACGTCAACAAAGTGGTGGGGGTTGCCAGAGGGGATTTGGCGCTGTGGACACCCTTGTAGACCCCTTAAATCGTTCTCTGGATTTAGTCTCTGATTCCATTGCGTCATAGAGGGTATGTGACTCCCTGCCAGTGGATTTATGTACGTGTGTGTGTGTGTGTGTGTGTGTGGTGCTAGTGTTTGTCTGTCTGTTTGTGTACTGTGTTTGTGTTTTTGTGTTTGTGTGTTGTACGTATGTTGGTGTTTGTTGGGTGTGTTTATGGGCTCTGTTTATTTTTTCTGTCTGTGCGTTTATTGGTGTTTATCGCCTCCTTAACAGCGAAAACTTCCCCTTACCACCGCAAAGAGAACTCCTCGCTAACTAATATAAAAACGCCTGATTGGCCAGCGGCATCACGAGAACTCCCCCCCACCATCAACGAGAAGTGAACGCCTGGCTGATGGTGTAAACGCGATAATAACGACGCTAGATTAAAGTCCTCAAATCAGCTGATCAATGTTTATCTTTCCCGAGGTAATCCATCATGGCGTCGCCGGAATCTGCCAGCCTCCACGATGGCGGGGCTAAATTATTTTTGTATTTCTTTTTGGTTTTTATCTTTATTTTATTTTCATGGACGTGATATTTTTTTTTTTAAATTGCAATTGCTGTATCTATCTAATTAACAATCTCTCTCTCTCTCTCTCTCTCTCTCTCTCTCTCTCTCTCTCAACAC